>JAJJWW010000163.1:0-71091 GCA_023531295.1 Papaver armeniacum
AACATTCAAATGGGATAAAGTGCCTTGTTTGATCGGGGGCCATGAATACTAATTGGGGGCACCCACTAGAAGACAAAAAGGGTCACTAAAACCTAATTGAGTCACCCCTTATCCAAAAATTTAAATGGCTAATCTACCCTTATATAATTAGTGATGATCTTAATTAGTTAGTGATAATCTTACTAAATTAGAGTTTAACTTTTTTTTTTTTTCAAAATTTTTTTTTCTTTCCCCCACCCAGATTTTGTATGAAAAATCGTCATGGTATTGAAGTGTTTAAATGGCGATTCTAAATGGTCGTTACCCTTTCAATAGCGACTCTAAAAAGTCGTCATGGTATTAAAGTGCTTAAATGGCGACTCAAAGCGATCGTTATTGCATGTAAAAAGTCGTTATCTTCTTGAAGAGTCACTAATGGCGGGAACATGCTGTTGTTTAGAGTCATCAATGTATAATCAGTTCCCTGACGACCCTTTGAAAGGGTCGTTATTGTTTTTAAAGCGTCGTTATTGTTTTTAAAAGGGTCGTAATAGTATTGATTACGTAAATGACGACTCAGAACAGTCGTTTTTTAAGGTGTCGTTACTGAACCGTCGTTATTCTCTAAAAAAGAGTCGTTAATAAGGGTCGTAATGGTATTGAATACGACTATGACGACCCTTGACGATTGTCTTTAAAAGGGTCAAGAGAGTCGTTATTTGAAGAAAAAAAAAATTAATCAAGGGTAAAATAGTATATTCTACATTTTATAACACCCCCAACAAATTTGGGGTGGGAATAAAATGGGTGAGGCCCCCAATCAAACGAGGATAAAGTGGAATGAAAATACAGAATTGCAGGTTGAACTCTCTGTACAAAATGGAAAACTGGTGATGTTATTAGGAATGGTGTGCAAGAGAATGATCTACAGTCTACATGTAGGGCAAACAAAGGGTACTTTACTTGGATGATTTGGAGCCACTGTGAATGAACTTGAATGCGTGTTTTCTCTGTCATTTGCTATTTTGTTTGAACACTGAATGCAATGAAAGAAGAACAAAAAGCAAACATCACTATGCACCAAAAGGGGGCACTTTCTGTTTTCTTTTAGATAGTGAAACAGGGTATGGCTCCAAAACTGATCTCATCTGTTGTCGGTGTCTTAACCTCAAAGTCAAGTAGTGAGATTAGCATTAATTGGGTTTCAATAGATGCTTGACACATGGGCGGGGGAAGGGAGTGGGGGACGTTTAGCATTTTCGGTCTTAACCTCAAAGTCAAGTAGTGAGCAATCTGAGCTTTGCAAGTGCATTCCACAGTGCAAGTTGTGGCAAGTAACGAAAGCCCATATCAGAAACTCAATGGGAACCACACAATCCAAATTCTGATATGGGGGAGTCCAACCACCTCACTTTAAGCCAATAAACAAATTACTAAACACTAATTGAGGGCACAAAACCATATTTAAGTTACTACTTTTTTTTTTTATTGAGAAAAACCTGGAAATAAATAAAAAAGTCTACTTATTCATGACCTCCTTAGTTTTGTCCTAAATAAGTAAATACAATAAGAGAGGTTGTTAGGTCATAGTTATGGGGTGAACTGTCACGGATCAATGTTCTCTAGAAGGGACATCAGAAGAAGACATGGACATGATCCGTCTTAAAAGTATGAGATGTTTGATGCATATATGACTATTTTTAGCATCATCCAGTTAGTTACCTGTATTAGTCAGTCAAAGTGCTGATTTCACTTTGTTTCTGCATAGAGCTTGTACGTTTCTGAGTGACACAGTGTTTGGCAAATATTGGTAAGCATAGCCAAAACGGTTTTGCTTCAAACAAAATTTTCAATTTGACTGAGATATTTCCACAAATGATGTACATCCAGGATTTATTTGTTTTAATGAAGAAAAAAGCAACAATTTTGTTTCCAGGAGTCAATTTCTTTCAAGAATGTATTTGCAATTCAAATTTCATGTAGATTTTGGATTACATGATACATTATGTGGCACATTTTGGATTATAATGGTAGATTTTATAGAAATTTTTCGGTCGCTTAGCAATCTTGATCACAAAACATATTTTGTACCGTGTAGCAGATTTTCAGTCACTGGACCATTAGATTTCGTGTTCCTGCGGGTTTCGGGCCATAATGCATAATCAGTATCATAGAATAATTTCTATGCCACGATGGATGTAAATTTTGAGTTACTTATTAAATTTTAGGTTACCTGATAAATTTAGGATCATAATGCAAAATTTTGGGAACACGATATATTTTTGTCATGGAGGGAATATTGGTCATTAAGTAAACTTTTGGATATCCTAACTGATTTTGTATCTATAGGAATATAATTTGAGTAATGAGATAGATTATAATCGCAATGCAATTTTTGGTTCATTTGGGTCAAAGGGTCATTTCTTTAGCTTTGATCATCAAGTGAATTAATTCTTCTCTACAAAGAAAACCAAACCAGGTAAAAACTGCCTCTCACAGTTTTTTATTTATTTATTTATTTATTATTTATGGGTCTCAGTGGGCCCAGCCCTTCGAGAGATGTGCAGGGGTGGGTTTATGAGAGGCGGTTTTCACCTGTTTTTTTTCAGCTTGGTCTGTAAAGACTTTTTGAAGTGAATTAGAATGGGTGCAGATTTCCTGCCACTACACAGATTTTATATCACCTCGAAGAATTAGAATGAGACCCACTATCCACATTCTAAGTAGAATTGATATGGGTACGCCACTTCAAGCTAATAAACAACAACAGCTTTGCTACACATACCGGGTGTGTTTCACCCAAAAACACACTGCGTGAGAGAAAGCCCCCGGGACCCATAGGAGAATTATAGGGTTGTTGTTTTTTATTCACTGTGGAACCCACCCCAATTTTCTCACGTGGTGTGATTCACGGGATTTTAATCCCAGTGAATCTATACTTTCCCAATAAACAAATTACTAATCTGGTTCTTTCAACAGAAAAAGAAAAGGAAAAGAAAAAGGAAAGCATAAAGCAAACTAATCTACCTATTCATGACTAACGTCCTAAGTAAGTAAATCTAATAGAGGTTAGGTCGACACAGACTCACAATTATAGGGCAATGTCACAATCAAAGGACAATAGAAGAAGACATAAATATGATCCATCTTAAAAGTTTGAGATATTGATATATGACTATTTTTAGCATCATCCAGTTAGTTTACCTTAATTGCTGATTTCACTTTGTCATATTTGTCAAAAAAGTATTATGGACCAAGATGTAGAGGACATATGCATTGGCTGTGGGACCACAGATATTATGGAGATAAGTACACCTACAGAAGTAAACCGAAGAACCAAAAAAATGATTATTTGAAGTTGAGACGCCAATTGGACAACTTTACGACGAAAGATGTTGTCTTTGATCCTTACAAGGAGGATTTGGATAAAGGAAAAGGAAAGAAGGTTGGGTGCGAAGAGCAAAGTGATTATTTTGGGCATTTGTTTCACCCAAGAGGATATGTAATGTACAACCCGACGGGAGTCGCAAGACAATGCGGTTACGTACAAAAAATCCCAAAGGAGCACAAGATGTTCAAAATCAATGAGAAAAAAAACCAAATCATTTGATAATGATATTGATATTGTTCACAAGCCTTTACCATCATGTGATTATTGGGAAAACAGAGTGTTTAACAGATATGCTATGGATGGTCCAATGTTTCGCATACTCGAGTGATACGAGTAGATGAGAGGCCCAAGATAGAGGACAAAGATACGGCTCTCGAATGCCTGGTGCGTATTGTTACTCAATTACGGTTTTGTTAATGGTTTTAGCATTATATATTGAATGTTTGTTATTTGAAATTGAAACAGAGAAGATGAGTCGGGCACTTGATAACCCAAGCAAAGCTAGAAATCAGGGAAGAGAAAAATGTTAAGGCCAATAAAAATTTGATTGATGAATTGAACAGTCTCGAAGATGTAAAAGCTGGTGCAAAGTTTGGGGAGCTGGAGGAGGACGAGGAGGAGGAGCCAAAGAAAAAGAGGAAGAGAGCCCCCCCCCCCCAAAAAAGATGTCTGAAGGTGCATCGAACAACACCCAAATTGGTAAACGAGGACGAGGTGGACGTGGTCATAGTGGTGGACGTGGTCGTGGTGGGGATGTTCATGAATGAATGGTTATATTCATGTTTATGTCTTTAACTATGGATAATTATGGAGTCAAAACTTATGTTTTAAACTTATTGTCGAATTATGTTTGGTTATATTCCTAGTTTATGAATGACTTAATCTGGTTTCTTTTAAAAATTGTTTGTGTTTGTCCAAGACGCGATAAAATAATCAACTACAATATGTGCAAAAAAAAAATGCGGGATTTACGGCATTTTTCGGTCGAAATCGGTTTACATGTACCTATATGTAACCCGATTCTGATAGTTCCCCAGAGGTTCAGTTTCAGAATCGGTTTACATGTACATATATGTAATCCGATTGTTATGAAGAAAAAATCTGTAACTTTTTTTGCTAAGAATCGATTACATGTACATTACAAAAGCTCGATTGATGAGAGGCATATTTTATATGATTTTGTAAGGACACAATCGGTCTATGTGGTCATCTCTAAAATCCGATTGTGTGAATTGAATTCAAAAAAAAAAATAGCCATTGAGACTTCATTCTATATAAGGACAACCTCTTTGAGCCACTCCCACATCACACACTTAGCCTAGAAAATGGAATGGGAACCGTTTGAAGATTTGTGTCTCGTTAAATCGTTTGCTAATACGTTCCGTGAACGTCCGAACGAAATCTATTCAATGTTTTGAAAGAGAGTTAAAGAGTTCTTTTACGGGCGTACCGCGAATTCCAATAACCGTAAATGGAGAGACTTGGCTTTTCGATTCCAATACATAGCGAGAGTACGTAAAAGTTATAAATATGGTGTACCATTATCATCCACGAGCTCCTCTTATGGAAAAAGTGAGTAATGCGATCATTTTTATACCCATGTCAAAAGTTCACATACTAACATTTAAGAATTCATTGAATTTCAGCTGGAACGTTTCAACGGGGCTATGGAGAATTCGTAATGGGGAAACTAAGTTCATTCACTATAAAGAATATACAACGTTGTACCGACGTGCTTGGAGGTTCATTGACGAGCATTTGATGTGTCAAATTTTATAATTCCCATACTGAATCCTATGTATGTAGTGCGCTAATTTCCTAAACTATGTAATGAATATTTTGTATCTGAAAGTAAGGTATAATCGGATTATATAGACATATATAAACACCGATTGCAAAAATCGGTTTATGTGGGTATTGATTAAACTCCGATTCTGGGTTTACATCGTCATTCGGCATAAACTCAACCCAGAACCGGTTTACAAAAGCACTAACATCAACCGATTCTGGATCGAGTCTTTTGAAAAAAAATTAATTTTTTTACAAGTGTTGATTATGCATTAATGAAAGTTAATTTCAGGATTAACTTGATTAAACATTATTTAATTATTCGAATTAACACTAATTTAACAAGGACATATTTGGCATTAACATAAATAGTGGATAAGGGGTTTCTATGAATTATTTCTTAATGACCCTATTTTGTCATGTAGCTATAGGCCCCAATTAAGTGGCATAGGCCCCAATTTAGCCAGGCAAAATTAGTTTTGATTCAAACAAATTTCAAACTGACGAAGATATTTCTACAGGCGAGTAGAAGCTGCACATCCTCTTGTTTGGCAAATAGCGGTAACCATGACCAAAATCATTTTTGATTCAAACAAATTTCAAACTGACCGAGATATTTTTACATATGAGTAGAAGCTGCACATTCTGAATTTATTTTTATTATTATCTTTTTAAATGAAGGAAAATATAATTATTTCTAGAAGTCAGACTCAGACTTCTTCTTTTTTCAAGAATATGCACTTTCAGCTTGGCATCTTTTTTGTTTCCATGTTTGGATGTCACTCCAGAAGTCGCTTTTTGACTTTTGGAAGATGAAAAATCAGAAGTTATTTCGAGTATACAATTTCAGAATGACTTTTAAAAGTAAAAAGGTTAACTTTTTGTGAAGCAAAAACATTTTGCTTCTGACTTCTGCTTCTAGTATCCAAGCAGATTTATTAACATATTCTTCTCATTGTCCAAATCACCAATGTCTGTCATTAGAATTCTTGAGAAGAAATGCATCTGTGGGAATACAAATAAGGTGCAAAGCTTTCCCAATTAATTAATTTGGATTTGGTACGTGCTACTAAGGAAAGAGGTGTATTGGGTTTTTGTAATCTTAGATTTATGAACCTAGCTATACTAGCCAAATATGGTTGGAGATTTTGTGTTGAAAAGAATAAACTTTGTTACAAGATTATAGCGGACAAATACGAATCATAATGCTCTTATTGGATACTTGGAGCAGTTATACAAACCTATTGTGTGTCATGTTGGCAGGTTATTGCTGACTCTGCTGTTTTAATCAGTGAAAACTCTGATATCTTTTTTAGCATTCAGGTAGAGAGATTTCATTCTGGAACGATATATGGTTTGGGAAAACTTCATTAGCCCTTATCTCACCCATTCTTTACAAGTTCCCCAGAGAAAAAAATATTTAGGTGGCAGACAGGATTTCTTCGGAGGGAAGTTGGAAATTCTATTTCAAATGGGTTCTCACGAACACAGAAGCTGATGAATTTTCTACTCGTCTAACCTGTATTGGAGATGCACCTCATGTTCTAGAAGGCATGTCGGGTACTCGGAGATGGTCGCTTCACACTACCGTCGTGTTCTTCGTTAAAACAATGTATGCAAAGTTAGTGGAATCAGATGAAATAGATAATTTCCTTATCAGTTCACTTGGAAGGAAACTATACTACCTAAGATCAATCTTTTTTTTTGGAGTCTGATTCATGGCAAGTTAAACACAAAAGACGTGATGTTGAAAAGAGAATTGAGGTATATAAATCTTGTGTACTCTGTGGGAATGACCTGGAAACTCAATATCATCTGTTTTTGCATTGCAATATTGCACGCAGAGTATGGTCAATGTTGATGTCAAGTAACTATTGCGCTTGGGTCACTGGCGTTAGCTCTTTGCTGGAATACTACATCCTTTTGAAACAATAGTAATTTTATTTGAAGCTTAATTCCAGCTGCAATCTTTTGGATATTATGGAAGGACCGTAATAGTCACACCTTTGATATTAATCACAGCTTCAATACATATGATGATCTAGGAAATCAAGCTAAAACTTCAATTCTTCTTTGGGATACAGTTGTGGGAAGAAGAGTCCATGTGAACTTTTCCAGTTCCGTACTTGAGGATTAGGATAACCTGTTTGTGTAATGTAGTGTAATTTTTTCTTTTTATTTTTCTCTCCCTTTGGTAGCCCCCTGTATATTATATCTTTCTAACATATATTCTTCTTTTCTGATAAAAAAAAGTATCCAAGCAAACTATTACAAATTTTAGTTCACTTATATTTCGATTTACAATTAACATTTCATATCATGCGATAGATTTTGGACCACATAATATATTTTTAGAAATGTGCGATAATTTTTGAAGCACGCTGATATATTTTAATCACTTAGCATAGGCTGGAATAATGGGAGGCAATTTTGTATTATGTGAGCTATCTTGACTCTCATGACATATTTTGGGTCACATGGTGCATATTTTGGTTCGGGTTGACAACTTTCGGAAGTTTCGGGTTACGAGTAAATTTTTAGGTCACCGGACAAATTTTGTTTTACAAACTTTGTGTTTAGTACAAATTTCTAGTTTTAAGGCATATTTTGTGTTATGGGACAATTTCTAAGTGACAAAGTAAATTTTGAGTTACTTATTGAGGGAACTAAATACTTAGTTACACGCGTAACATGGTATACAGGTTATTAATGGAGGGGATCACATGTACATTTTATTCATGGAGGGAAATATGTGATTATGTAGATTTTGGATTACCCTACCAAATGCAGCCATGGACCTTTCCAGGTCTGGATGGATACCCACTTGGGTTTTACCCAAAAAAATGTGGGATGTTATAGGGTGAAGATATGGTGGTGATGGTCCAGACTTTCTGTTAGAGCACTGCTCGGTCGAACTCGCATGCGTTGCTATCTAAAGCATGTTTGTTAATGTTAGTGATCAAAACTGTAAGTCTTGATTTCTAGCCTATTTATAGATGACTCGGACATAGATTGTGTAGTTGAGCTTAGACTTCAAGACGTTCATCATTTGAAGACGAGGAACTACTAAGGGGAGCTTGTAGAACTTCATCGACAAAAGGTATGTGGATACTGAAACTCATCTATCACTTGGAAAGTCTATTTCTACTCTATCTCTTATATCGAGACATAAGTCGTATTATGATATACTTTTCTATATACACATTTGAGATTTCGAGCCGAGTTTATCTCGCTTACATATTTCTCGAAATATGTGTTGGCAAGCTTTCGCTTCGACCAACTTCATCTTATATCATGTGAAAATTTCCGAGTAACATCGTACATGGTTTGTGTGATACAATCATTTGGTGTAGTCTTGGAATGTTTCGTTATGATTATTTCAATATCTTGAAAATTGCTTTGATGCTAATGATGTGTGAAAACGGCTATTATCATCCTCTAAGAAAGTTTCAATGATTGAAATAAAGAGCTTAGAATCATGTAACCATGTTTGGATATAAACATAGTGTGTTATCACATATGTGTAAGTCCAAAACCGGGAACCTGAAGTATGCGTACATGTACGCATACTTGCGGTTGTTGGATGTCTGGGCAAGTATGTGTACATGTACGCATACTGGCGGAAGTGTTACTTCCGTGAATGACTGCTGAAGTTTGGAATGTAAATTGGTATGCGCACTTGTACGCGTACTAGCATAACCAAACTCGGTCCGGCTACTTAAGTATGCGTACATGTTTGCATACTAGAGTTGGTTAATTTCTAAAATCGGTTTTGTACATGAACTTAAACATTTATAAAATAAGGAATGCAATCTTTGCAAACCGTGGCTATAATGTTCATGTATTGATTCGAGTGAGTCAAACCGATTTTGCTTCAATTGTGTTCTTGTATACTTCTATGAGAATATAGCAATTGAACGGCTCTTTAACTAGTTTCCTTTGAGTCATTTGAACTAGTTATGGTTAAGATGAATAAGGTTGATATGAGAGTAATCATATGGCTAACTTCGGTTAACTATTGTTGAGCCAACATGGTGTACACGTTTGGGTACGGTTACATAAACCTAAATGAGGGTACATTTCATTTGTGTATAACAAGCTAAGTTCTATCTAACGGTTGAAAGATATTAGCTTGGTTGAATCAGGTTTTCATCTAACGGTGAATATTGAATGGTTTGTTACCAAGGTAACTTAGATTGCAAACCCTGATTTGAAAAACTATATAAAAGAGAACTTTAGCAACCGGAAAACCTAGTCCCCACACCTCCTGTGTGTTACTAGTTGCATAAACTAGAGTCGATTCTCCTTTAATCTTAGGTTTCTTCGAGACCCTATAGGTTAACGACTTCAAAGACTTCATTGGGATTGTAAAGCCAGACCCAACTATTTTCTTTGTAGTTGCGTGTTTTGATCTTGCCAGATTCTATCGTATTGAGTACAAGTGAAATAATTGACTCGATATTAATTTCTCCGATAGGAAAGATAAAAGTAATCACAAACATATTCGTCTCATCGTTTGTGATTCCACAATATCTTGTTTCGCTAGTCGATTAAGATTATTGTGAGGTGATTGATAATACTAGGCTGCTTTTCGGGAATATAAGTCCGGTTTATCATTTGGTTCCTGTTCACCTTGATTTATCAAAAGACGAAACAAAAACTCTTGGGTATTTCTGTGGGAGACAGATTTATTCAATCTATAGACTTTTCTGTGTGTGACGGATTTGTTTATCAAGTTTTCGACTTTGGGTCGTAGCAACTCTTGGTTGTGGGTGAGATCAGCTAAGGGAATCAAGTGCGTAGTATCCTGCTGAGATCAGAGACGTAAGGAACGCAACTGTACCTTGAATCAGTATGAGATTGAGTAGGGTTCAACTACAGTTCAGTCTGAAGTTAATTGATAGTAGGATAGAGTCTGTAGCGGATTAATACGATGTGGTGTTCAAATCTGGACTAGGTCCCGGGGTTTTTCTGTATTTGCGGTTTCCTCGTTAACAAAACTTCTGGTGTCTGTGCTATTTCTTTTCCGCATTATATTTTTTTATATAATTGAAATATCACAGGTTGTGCGTTAAGATCAATCAATTAGAATATCCAACCTTTGGTTGTTGATTTAAATTGATTGAAACTTGAACATTGGTCTTTGGTACCGTTCAAGTTATTTTACATAATAACCAGGCTTACGGATTTCTATCTGTTTGATTTGTTGATTACATTATGAAACAGAGATATTAAAGTCTTTGATATACTTTACTCTAGATTGAGTCTGACTGTCTAGTTGATTCTCTAGAAAGTATATTGGATTAAGTCCTCTCAGATTGCCAAACGAATTGTTGGGTGTGGTTGTTAGACCCCGCATTTTTACTCTCTTTCCTTTTAAACACCTATTAAAACAACTTAACCATAATTTTATCTCGTTAATTCCTAAGAATGCTTCTGATTTTAGACCTATAAGTCTTAATAATGTAGCTTATAATAATAGACTGATTATACAATATGGCACTGAGAACTACATTAAAGATTCATATAGTCTGCAAGGCTTATAAAATAATTAAGTAAATTACTAGCTTTGGCTTAAAGTGGTGATGGATAATTTTATTAGCCCTTACAAAGATGCATTCCTTGTTTCTAGACAAATCATAGATAACATAGTGATTGCTTATGAAATGGTAGACACTATTAGGAAAACTAAAGCTAAGAAAGGTCTTATGGTTGTTAAGTTAGACATGTCTAAGATTTTTGATATAATTGAGTGGGATTTTATGATTGTTATCCTTAGGAAACTAGGATTTCATGAAGATTGGTGTAAAATGATACATGAATGCATTTCTAATGTTTCATCCTCTGTTTTTCTTAGTGTCTCTTTAGGTGAAGCATTGTCCAACAAGGGGTCTTAGATAATGAGACCTCTTGTCACCATATCTTTACATTATTTGCATGTACTGTTGCAGGGTATAAAAGTCACTTGAAATAGCTCATAAGTTAGTCATCTGTTTGTTTTTTTTTTGTTTTCTTTTGTTTTTTTTTTTGCAAATGACTGTCTGATTTTCACTAAGGCCAATCTTAATAGTGCTAGGAAATTATATAATATTATTAAGGACTTTAGTAAATTTTCGGGTCAGCCTATTAGCCTAGATAAATGTGGTATGACTTTTATCCCTAAAGAGAACACAAGAATTTAGAACCAAATTTTTAGTATTATTAATATCAAAACTTTGGCTCTTAAAGCTAAATATTTAGGCGTGGCCATTTTTATTCAGCAAAACAAAATGAAGACTTTTGGTCATTTTGAGGAGAAATTTTATGGTAGATTAACAAATTGGAAAGGTAAGAATCTTAATATTATGGTAGACTTTTTCTAGTTGATAATCATGGAAAACTTTTTATGATTGTTATCCTTAGGAAACTAGGATTTCATGAAGATTGGTGTAACATGATACATGAATGCATTTTTACAATTTCAACAAGATGATGTTCAATCTGCTTTAGGTACATTGGCTTCTCACCATCTTGTTGTTTTCCTAATGCCTAAGAAACTTACAGATAGGCTAGATTTCATACAAAGGAGTTTCTGGTGGAACAAAAAACATGGACATAGAGATGGGTATTTCATTAAATGGTATTGTGTTGCAAAACCAAAAGCCTAGGGGAATATTAAAAATATGCTGAGTTGAATCAAGAACTCTCGGCAAAATTAGCCTGGAGAATACTTCATGAGGAAGATGCCTTATGGGTCCAAATATTTAGACGTAAGTATTTTCGTGATCATAATCCTTTGCATCATGCTAGCCCTGATGGTTCTTGGGTTCGGAGAAGAGTGTGTGAGGGCTAGAACTATTAGAAGTCACTATTGTTGAGAAGTAGGAGATAATAGGAAAATTTCTATCTGGTAAGATAAGAGGATTCCTTCTAGATCCCGATTAGTATCTTCTAGATTTAACTCTTCTGGCATGAAAAAAGTGAAGCAACTCATGATTCCTAATATTAATCAATGGAATTTGGATATTTTTATTGCTTTATTTAATGATGATGTGGTGAGAGACATTTGCAGGATTAGAATACCTTTAAAAGGTAATGACATGCTCATTTGGAAACCTGCTCCAAATGGTATTTTTATAGTGAAAACTTATTATCAAGCAGTTGATAATCATGGTGTTATTACTAGTGTTACTAGCATTACTACCACATTTCCTTGGCGACAAATTTGGAGATTAGTGCTGCCATCAAAAGTATTACATTTCCTTTGGAGGTGTGTACATAGATGCCTACCTATTAAGAGTAAGATTTTCAGAAATTCTACAGGTGTTTAGAACCAATGTGTCTTTTGTTACTCTTTTATAGAAACTATTAATCATTTATTGTTGAAATGCCATGTCACTAACCAAATTTGGAATACTGCTGATCCAAGTTTTGCAGAGATTTTTACTGGTTTCAAAATAGATAAATGGATATCTAGTTGGGTTAATAATGGTTCTGGTGGTATTAGAATGTCTAACCAGAGTATGATTGTTTCTGCAGGTTTTATTATATGGCATACTAGGGGCCCTTAACGTCACGAGCATAGTTTTTATTTGGTTATGCATTTTCGACGTATGGATAATAAATATAATATTTATTAATTATCAACTTCACCCTTCTTATCATTGTAAAATTAACGGAAAAACCAATAGATATACATATTCTTCAGTCTACTAGTATGTTCTCATGTACTTATACATGGTTTCTTTCTATCATTTTCCACTTCGACATTCTCCTAAAATATGCCTCTCTTTGTCCGAGTAGTATCCTCAAGCCAACCATGAAATTATATTAGAATTGGTTTTCACATTTTTTTTTCCAGTTTTCTTTTTACTTGATATGTTTTATGGTTACAAAGATATTTTATCAATCATTTGAAATGGTATGGCCCTTGATAGACGCATTTATGTGTGTATTTGGATCTCAATTATGTATATTGTTAGTGTTCGATCTTGTACTTATTTAGTTATTTTATGTCTTTGTAGGTGTTTTTGGAGAAATAAGCTTTTGCGGCGAATTTGGCTAGAAAATTGGTTTTTGCGCTCGTGAGAGAAAATTACTATACAAACCTCCATTTTGGATAAGGGGTACCCAAATTACTAAGGGGCACTCAAATCACTATCGACACCCCAGCATCAGGATAAGGGGCACTCATCTTCAAGAATTCAAAATTTGATTTTGGCGGGAAAACATAGTTATCAAATGGCAGAATTTTCGTTCGAGCTTTGAGGGCGTTTTTTAGAGACTCAATGGCTAAAACTTCTTGGGATGATTTTATTGGACTTAACAGACTTGGTGTATGTCTTTGGTTCGATTGAATTTGGCTATATAATCCAAACGAAGAGAACAGGGTAGCACGGTCACGAGGAGATATTCACGGGATTTTGGTTGTGCTTTTGGGAAGGTTCCGTGTGCTATAAAGAGATAAACTCAATCTAAGTTATGCTGGCAGCGTGTAGGAGTGAATCTGCATACAACAGACGCGTGAAGGAGTTAAGAATGGTAACTATTCCCCGTGAACTTCCGTGGAGAATAAAGGTCATTAATAGAGAATTATATGTAGTTATGGAGAGTTTGGGGAGATTACAGAGCATCACAGAGGTGAAAATTTGATCACCAGAGAAACCTGCTGCTGCTGCTGTCGTTGAAGAACACGAAGAACCTAAGACGCAGGGCGTACCGTCGTACATGCTACAGTGTTAATGACTCACAGCCGAGGGTCGTAGTTCTGAAGACAATCTTAAATAAACAGTGACATGAAGCTTTTATCGTTCTTTGTAACATCTCGGTTTGTAACACTTATAACTGTTACAAACCCGGTTTTTATTACATTTCTCCTCTTTTTCACCATTGTAAACACCATTTTGAGCAATGAAAAAATCCTTTTAGCGTGTTTCTAACATGATGAGCTAGACCCCCATCACTGGACGACGGAGGAAGCTGTTTTGCACCCATGTGGTAATTTTATTTAATTCCTTTATGACTATTTGCACTATTATAATTGATTTATGATTTTCTTGATTATTTGTGAATTCGTTAGATGTCGCATGCTTAGTCTTAGGTACTTTAGACGCGTCATGCTTGTGAATTACAAATATTTCTTTATAAAATCTACCTTGGCAAAGAATTAGAGTCGATGTTTGTTATTTTATGAGCTTTAATTGTCCGGAATTAATAGATAAACCGCATGAATGTGAGAATTGGTGGAATCCCGAGTCCCAGTAACTCTCTTCATCTTGTGACATAAATTGTATATTTTCTATATTTTTATTATTTTTCTTTATTAAATCCTGAAATCGATTTCAACAAGTCCGAGTGAACACAACTCTTCTTACCACTATCCTAAATCGATCAATTTTTGGCACCGCTGCCGGGGAGAAAACAAATTACTTCATGTGATTTACTATGCTAGCAAAACTCTAAATGATGCCCTTCTGCATCTTTCTTATTTTAGTGACCGAGCGGATGCAAAACATTAAACTATGTAGGATGTAACTTGATTATATCACCCGATGTCATTCGTCTCGAGAATAATTATGTAGGGTTTACCCGTGTTCAGATTCTTGTAGATTTTATCCCCTTTAAGAATAGTCTGAAAAGATTAAAACTCATAATGGACTCAACAATACACATCGCATTGTATGTTCTTACGATTTCAATAACATTAAGAAAAGCTAATTCATTCACTTAATCTATATATTTTAAAACGTTAAGGCATTTCTGATGACAACCATTTCAGATGACAACCCATTGTACTCATATAAGATGTAGTTCCAGTTCTTCGAAATTCCCAGATATTCTATGTACGTAATGCCTGAATTCGGCGGGTATGGTTCACCAAATGAAATATATATAGGTAATGGTTTGTCCTTTACCAACACCGAGGCTCTTTTCAGCACGATTGGCTCCAAAGTTGGAAATTGTGGTTAAGCGTGCTCGGGCGAGAGTGATCCACGGATGGGTTAGCTCCTTTGAATCTAGTGCTGGATTACCGCAGCAGTGCTTGTTAAAGATCCCACACTGTCGGATAAACATAGTGGCTAAGTGGCGACAATATCAGTGGAGGATAAGGTCATTACGAATGGTATCAGAGCCGACAAAGGGTTACTATTGAGGGTGAAAGATATGCTGCACGGGTTGTGTCAGGTACTGGTTTCATGAGTGACAGAGGACGTTAGAGTCTATGATTGAATATATTTAGGAGCTAAGGAAGGCTCCAATTTAAGGTGTTGGTATTATATTTTCCCGACTCGGCAGGTAGGGTTCGTTGAACGGAATATAGGTAATGGTTTGTTATTTCTTAATATCGGGGCCTTTTCAGCATAATTGGCTTCAGAGTTGGCAAAAAGCTTTATAGTTAAGAAATCTCTGGAGAATAATCTAGGGATGCGTGACCTCATGGGAAGATGATACTCGATGACGACAGCAATGCCCATTGAAAAACCCCACACTGTCGGATAATCGTAGTAGTCATTATATTCTAAATTATTGACCTTCCAAAAAATAATGAAACCATGATTAGCTAGTAAGTCAAATGGTTAACTACTTAACCTAATAACAATAGACTCTGTTATATTCCATTATCATTAAATAAATAACGTTAGACAATTTATTAACAAACACGTGAGACGATGCGAAGTTACTCACTGGGCAACAATACTTGCCACCATTATTATGGTCCACTTATATAATTGTTATTCAATCTAAATAAACTAGATACTGTTTTTTTTTTTCTTTCAAAAAGTACTTTCAAAACATATTAATAGTAATATTTTTTCATCCTAGTGTTTGGTAAAGATTTTGTAAAGTGTTTTTTTATGCAAAATACTTCCAAAATCTATCGACTTTTAAAATTGGGGGAGGCTTCAAAAGCAAAAGCTATAGTCCACCTTCATTTCATATTATTTTCCTTTTCTATCCCGATTTTGTTATATAATAATAAAAATTACTCTGAAATCTATATGTCACCTAGATTTCTCCATGTTTTATTCTTTAAAGATAGTTATTTTCTCATTTTCGAATTATATTTTATACTATACCATTTCAATGAAAGATTCTTAATTTATAACAATAAATATTAAAGAACTATTGACTTTTAAAAAGTGGTTAAGAAAAATAATACTTTTTTTAATAATAATAATAATAATCCCAGTTTGTAAATTGAATATCACATATATAGTTAATAGTAAAAAAACTTACTTATTGTTGATGGTGGTATTTAGCTCAGGGTCAAAATTGTAAAACCTTGTATTCTAATACGTCGTCGTCCTGCAAAGGTACAAAAGCCATTTGAAAGTGATGAGTGCATAAACCTTTTCACTTACATATGTATTGAGCAATTCAACATATTTATGAAATTTATCCAGAATGGTGCATAAAGCAACAATCCCAGATATTCTGTAAATTTTAACCTATCGCATTATTCGATAATGCATGGCCTGCCTAGTATTTTCCTATGCTATGTTCCCAGCCGAACTCTCAATATTGGCATGACATGACGATTAACGTTCACTCGCAGCGGAGTAGCATAAATCTCCCGAAGTGTCATTATTGAGACCTGCATGAAAACACCCATATAGGCTACACCACCCTCTGACAAAGAGATCAGCGTGTTTACACGCCTTTTAATTGAAAGTTAGCGCGATCGAACGTGTTTAAATTCCTTAAGGGAAATCTAGATTGTCCATATCAGTCTTAAGAAATGATCACGGCCACATGATTTGGCCACACAATTTAATAGGCCTATCCTACTCCTAATGGAACTAGGAAATCGTAATGATAAACACCGGCTGGCCCACTAGCATCCCTGCCGGTCGAAATTACTTTAGCTCGTCCAGAACATGGGTGATCGCGCTGTCTGAAAATAGCTCAAACGAGCTAAGACCTGCAAAAACGGTCTCAAAATCCATCGCATACGTCCAACTTAGCCGGCCTAATAAGACGACTTATATCGCATCTTGAACGATCGACGAAGCGCTAACGTGTTCACCGGCGACCCAGCTACACCCATGAGTGATCGACTTGCTCACGGCAAGCCAAGAGCGTATAGAATCGTTCACCCAAAGTAGGGTGAACGCGCTGCTTTGAAACCCTAATTGGTGTTTGCAGTAGTATGTTACTGCCGCAAATAGATCACAACCATCCATCTTCGCCAGCCAAATCGAGTGGCTTAGATATAATTTTAGATGGCCCATGAGATGTCAGCATATTCACCAGCGGCTCGTCTTTGCACATGGCCAATCGGCTGTTCGAATCAGCGCGCCCAACGCTTTGATTCGACTAGCCAAAACAGGGTTGGCCGCGCGGCCCCTAAACCCTAAATTTTGTCAACGGAAATATGTAACTTTCGCAAATCATCTCGTCCATCCAACTTCGCTAGCCTAGTTGGATGGTGTAGATTTATTTTCAGAAAACCAACAAGGTAGCATTGTGATCACTCAAAAGTGGTCCATGAGGAGCGATCGGCCAGGCCAAGGCTCGCCCATGTGGCCCCGAATGATCACTCAAAAGTGGCCATTCCGCTACTTGTATGATTCAGCAGCAGTCATTAACTGCCGCAAATCGTTTCAGCCACTTAACTTGGCTAGCCGATTTTAGCGGTCCAGATCTAACCTGGATCGACCGATAGGATTTTAGAATGGCTACCATTTGCCACTCTCCTATAAGGCCTGACAGGCCACTCCCTGGGATGCGTGCGTAGCTCCTACCAACTCCCTGAAAGAGGATGGTCACGCTTCATTTAAGACGCTCAATTCGCGACTGATTCAATCGAGCTCTAAAACTACGATGCATCTAGCACATCGATTATTTTCAGATGCTTGCTTAAAAGAGATGCTTCATACGCATCGATTATAAGCGATGTTTTATAAATATTGGTTTCACAAATAATTTATTTTTTGACCTAAAAGCACTATGCGCTGCTTTCAGCGACGAGTCTCACGATTCGACCCACTTACTCGAGACATCCAACATGTCACAAACTGGGGGATGCTCAATGGGGTATTGGTGTGGCGGTTTACAGCGTTCGGCGTGCAACGCACCCATTACGAGAACGTGTCATAGAAGAACGGACGGTTAACGTCAATGATATAGTGGGTGAAGGCGTGACCAGTTTCCCCTCATAGTGGAAACGTGGTGATCACCACATTTTACAAAACTCCACTTCTACATTGCCTAATCACCTCCACTTCCTAAGAGATTAGGGTGTTCTCGAATATGACTTGTATAAATAGGACTTCAACCTATTTCGACGGTAGAGACAAGTGTTATCAACACAAGTAGCCAGAAACCATTTTTTGATACAAGTCATAAAACAGCCACACTCATTCAACATCCTGATCTCAAACACCTTCTTCGCTTCCCTGCCTAAGATCAATCCTTCTCCTTCACCTTGTGACCGAATTGAATCTGGAACGACCATTTCTTGGTTTAGGCCAGAGTCTTACAGATTGATCTCTCGAATCTAAAAGTACTCTCGTGCAGTGCATTTGTTTAGGGTTTGAATTCGTTTCTCATCAAAGCACCCAAATTTACCAAAAACAGCAGAATCAATTTTTACCCCAAAACACTTATTTACACAGTAAAATAGAATAAAACAATTTTCAGACATATGTTTGTTTTTGCTATTTGCCATAACAACAATAACTGAACCTGATATTTTCCCAAACACAACGGTTTTTAAATTAGGTTTAAGTTTAGTTTATATTTTTTTCCAAACTTTGAATTGCTTTTTTTATATATAGCTCAGCACAACAACTCATTTTAGAAAATCACTTTTGTATAAAATTAACTGCAATACGAAACTGATCCTAAGTATTAGTTAATAAAATTATATTTATTATCATTATTAATGTAATAATATATTTATGAGGACGAATCCGCTTGCATGCCTTATCTCACGCTATCGCACATGATGTTCTCTACCGCTAGATTTCAAAAAATAAACGACCTTGATTTTCTAGATCTTTACATTTTAGTTCTGCGTATTCGATGGGTCGCCCGTTTACCTTCTCTTTTCCATTCATTTCCTTCTTCCTCCGAGATATCCTTTCCTACTTCTCCTTTTGCAGACACAAAAGCTATTAGTAAATGATTATACACTAACGCAACAGACGTACTGAAAGCAACAACTTCCTTCAAAGAAGTATTGAAGATTAAAGATAAAAGGACGGGATCAATGTTATGCCACGAGGCAAGTAATATATGACAATGTAGTTTTTGAGACATAAAGCATAGTTTGGGTCAAAGGGTAATTTCATTGCGGACTAGGCTATGGATTCTTAAGCAAATTTATAGGCGAGTCACATATTTTGGATCGCAATGGACAACTTAGGCATATGGTGTAGATTTTGGGGTAACAAGGGTCAGAATGGATAATTTGGGATATACTAGCAGGTTTGGTGTTATTATACGTACCCAAGGTCAAAAAGAAATTTTTGGATTGGAGTGCAAATTTTTGTCGAAGATTTAAGCTTTATGATCACGAATTCACTATTTTTGGGATAAAACAAAAAATTTACTTCACAAGGTAGATTTTGGATGATGGGTTAAAATTTGGTTCACATGTAGAGATTTTAGGTTACGTTTCTTATATAGATCACAAGATATGTTTTATGTCATTGAGAAAATTTTAATTTACAGTGTCGCTTTCAGGTTACAAGCCATGTTTTGTCAGATGATCAAAAAAATTGTGCCAGCGAGATAAATCTGGGTCTCTATGAGAACTTGGGTCATGTCATATTTTGGTCATTGAAATGACGAGGGTACCGACCATACCATAATTTTTCGTATCAACCTATTACAAACATACCTCGTGTAATTCTACCAAAACAATAATGGCCAAAGAATTACTCCAACAAGATGTAACTTGGTATATCGTATGAGTTCATGACCAAACTAACTAGGGGATTGAATACCAAGTGGATTAACATATTAGTGTATTTACTTTAATTACAAAGATAACAATATAATGTGAAATTAAAGTAAATTATACTGACGCATGACGAGGAAAACTACTGGCAGAAAAACCATGAGACCTAATCCATTTTTGAATACTCTCATAATTAAGCCGATATACAAATTGACTACGACAACTTCGTCTATTTGAGACCAAGCAAACTAATCCTAGTTACTTATAATTAAAACATCTTAAGTTGCTTCACCTGCTGCGAGGAATTCTGCTATCAACTCATTTGAATTGTAACCCGGAACACAAAATAACTATATATGTTTCAGTAACCATCTCACTTATGAATCTCCAAATCCGGCAATGATCATAGATAAAGTTGAGTATAAATGATCTTCTATCTAATCAATATAAACTCCTTTTGGACAAAGAGCAAACCAAGATAAATATTATAAAAAATAATTTATCTCAATGAAGAAGCTCTATCCAAGCAACTCTACAAGGAGAAGCAACTAGAAAGTTTGTTCGATCTTTACGACAAGTCTTATATCTAAACAACTTGTTTGGATCCTAAATAATCAAGTGTGCAAAAAGAATCACAAAGATCAGAATACCAAAAAAAAAAAAAAAATCTTCAATTTTCAAAGTAATCGCCGCACAAACAACTTGATTCCACTAATAACTGATTAAAGTAGAACAAAGTCTGTTTACAATGGATGATCAATGATTATATCTACATACCTTGAATCACGAGATATGTATTAGTTAATCCTCAAACAATCTCGAGTGACCTTAAATCAGAAGACAATGACCATATAATGATAAGATTCATCAATCAAGGATAACTATAACGTTATTCAATCAAATCAGTAATCAAAAACTAAAATAACAATATGATTTAGTTTCCCACCAATGGTACTACTAGAAGGTTCTTGATCTCAAAGAACTTCAAATGAAGGAAACACAAGAGATTACTATCATCTATCAACGAGTTGGCTTCCCACACAAACAGTTAGGCAATGTGCCAAGGGATAGTTTGTAAGAATACAAGCTCTATTATTTACAACTTTATGACCAAGGATTGAATGGAAGACAAGGTATCAATTTCGAAAATTCCTAATTAAAGATATGACAAGAATATTATTTCCAAAATTATCAAGTATTCCAACTCATAAACCGAAATCACTTTTACTTGAAAACTAATATATTAACTAGCATACATTCATATTCTTTACTAATATAGTAACTAGTAATATGCAATCCTCTGGGATATGGTAAGCATATATTTTAGAATATCTAAAAGATATTAAATATTTTGGTTTCAGGATCTTGCCTTTATTCTCAAAGGAAAATACTTGAACATTAAGGTATAAGAGTCAATACATTTTCAAATCGTTATGTCGACATCTTATGAACACTCCAAATTCAATCCATGTAATCTCGATGTTTGCAGAAACCTGAAGATAACAAAAATTTCGAAAATGCCTAATTGGGGTTGAACTCTATCATGGGATCGGTCCTTACTACTAGGGATCGGTCCTATGATCTGTTAGAGCACCATTCGGTCAAACTCACAAGTCTATCAAGCTTATTGTCAATTTTAGTTAATAAAAATTATATTTTTATTTATACTCTACTAAATCAGTCTCGGACTAGGATTAGAGTATGGTAGTTGAGCATAATAATTCACCAATCAACCTTGAAGATTGAAGACTGAAGACGACGTCAACGGAAACTTTATCGACATAATTATGTGATGACTATCCTATTTACTTGTATTATATACCATTCGAATATACTGAGACAATTCGTATGACTTTAGTATAATGTTGAATATTTTCAAAGAAGAATGCAAGCTAAGGAGTAAGTCAAGATAGTTCTTAATGTTCAAAAACTGTTTTACCAGTTCACAAACTTGAACTTTAAATATAAAGACTTGATATTTTTATCTCAATTAACTCGCGTACATGAATTGAATTGCTCAGTTCGCAAACTAGTCGATTTTGAGATAGTACCAGACACTATTTAATTCAAATGTACATAAGCTAATTTGTACAGTTCGGGAACTAGATAATTATGAATGGTTCATGTGCAACTTTTGTTTCTAATTACACAAACTGTTTTGACGGTTCGCAAACTTTCCAAAATAAAAAGGTTCCTAAGTTACGAGACAACTTTGAGTTCACAAACTGATTCAGTCTTATGATACATTACTTTACTTATGTATCCAAAACCACTTAACCATGGCTATATGAAACTCCACTTGATGCATTACGTATACTTACCATTGAATGCATCTTCTTTGTGCAAACTTCTCATATGCCTTCATGCATAATCTATATAGAGAAGTTTAGCTTGCTTGAATACAAAGCAATTCGTAAACATGGAAACTAGTTCACGAACATTCTTTGTTTGGAATTGTTCATCAATATAAATAGAGGACTCTCCGCACACCAGAAACTCAACCCCGATACTTTTGTATCCTAATTGCGGCCAGAGTCGTCCTATGAAAACCTAGGTTTTCTCTAGAGGAAATGTATTAGGTTACGACTTTGAAAAACTTTACTAAGGGATTCGTGAAGCCCGGAAAATCAATATATTACGTGATAGTTCTTGTTATACGGATCTTCTTCTTATTGATCTTCTAAGTTTTCAAAACTTTTATATCAGGAACTTGATAGATAGAAATCATAAAATACTATTTGTCTCAAACTTTATGACTCCAAAATATAGATATCTAAATCACTTATGGTTTGATTTGTTTAGATTATTCTTGTGAGGTATAATTGATTAGGAATCTTTATAACCTTTAAAGAGAATAAGTTCAAGCTAATCTTGAGTTTGATTGATATCTTCTTTTCTTGAAGATCCCTCAAAGCATATAAACTTTTATACCTTGATTGAATATCTTTTTGAAGGAAATCAAATAGGTCGTTTGAGGAAAAATAGTCATAAAAGTCTTCACTTAAGTTGAAGCAACTCTTAAGCTTGTAAATGACGCCAGTTAGGAGAATCGTGTTGCGTAGGGTCTTGCGAGATCCAAGAGACGTAAGGAGCACAACTGAAGCTGAATTACTCGCATGGTCAATTTTCAGTTATGTTTTAAAATTATGGTGACATGGAAATTTTCGATAACGAGACGAATTATAGGTCAGTCAGCCAATTTGGAGTCTCACAACTACCATTTGTATATTTGAGGTGGCTGTGCATACGCACCTTTTGGTGTCAAAACATATAGGTAATACAATAGATATCAAGTCACGTTGATTTGATCTTTTAAGATTTTCTATTTTATTCTTGTGTAAAATATATATAGTTAACCGGCTTAAAGAGTTTCTAACAGTCTTGGTATTAGTCGAATCAAATGAGGTCCTTTTACTGTAACAATATGAGACTAAAATCGTGTTGCTTTCTTTCTCCTCAAAATTCGATTTCGTATTTCACCTAAATCAAATTTTACCAAATTAGACCGAATCTAATCATTTGATACCATATTTATTTGAAATTCAAGAATTAGTAATACCCAATTCTTCATACAACTTCATAAAAATGGATCAGCTATATAGACGATTTCTTCAATTTCAACTCATAGTAGTTTGTTTCAACAACATTACAATTACTTCAAACGATAACCGAATCCATCGGTTGTACGATTTTTTTTTTTAAGTTTCAATTCCATTATCGAATTTTATTCATTCAAATAGACACCGATTAGAAAAAATTCTTATACTGAAAAGGTAAGGGTACCCAAATATACCTCAAGCTAAAATTTTTCCTACCTGTAAGTCCTTTCTCCGAAAGTGATTGTCTATGGACTGAGTCGAGACAATACAACAAATCGGTTCACACTTCGTGTGATCGTCTATGGATACGATATCGAGACAATACAACAACGAAGTATGTTTACTTGATAAGAGGTTCGGACATAACCAAACACAATAGGAGTACTATCAAGTAAAATAGGAATTAACGTTTGTGTAATTTATTTTAAATTATAATAACAAACAATTATAATTGCGGAAAAAAAAAGTAAATGACACAACAAGATTTTGTTAACGAGAAAACCGCAAATGCAGAAAAACCTCGGGACCTTGTCCATAATTGAATACCCTCAGGATTAAGCCGCTATACAAAATCAAACCAACTTCGTATAGTTGAGACCAACCAACTAAACCTATAGTTCACCTAGTTCCGTCTGTATTCCCACGCCTCCAACTTATGAATAAGTCACGTACTTGGAACAATTCCTTTGGTTCGTATTCCAAACAGTAAAGGAACAACCAATATGTTTGGTATCAACTCTCTTCAACCAAGTGATGTGAGTTCGACAAAGGCTCATCTGTTTATCTCAATAAACTCCTTCGTCAGGTTCTTAGATCTATCTTATGATCAACTAACAAAGGTAATTGTTAATATTTTGCAATCAATACTTTCAATCACAAAGAAATTGATGCCGATCTATACAACTATTCAATCTAATCTACCACAAGGATAAACCGATTATAGTTGGATCCTCTATACCAAAACAAGTATTGTGCACACCAAAGATTATGAACCCCAAATCAGAAATCTTCAATATCTTCTTTGTCTTCAAATCTTCTTAAATCTTCAATAAACGCCTGCAGACAACAACTTGAATCTCTTGTGATCAATCACGCACAAAATGGAGTCTATTAATAATGGATTATCACAAGACGTCTTTAGATCTACAAACAGTCTAAATATCCCAGTTGAAATTTCGCTCTAGTTTGAATGAATCTTATATCAGAAGAGAAGATTCTCAAGCATAAACAAACTAGGTGCAATCAAAGTTCAACCAACGTTAGTCAATCAAATCAATCGAAAACACAAGGTAAACCGCAATTATCTAGTTTCCCACCAACGTTACTACTATAGCTTCTCAATCCCAAAGAAGACTTTAAACTGAGCGGCCGTAAGAGATTTCGCCTAATTAGGTTACTCTCCTCTCCGAATAGGCGGCTTCACCAGTAACAACACAACCGAGGAAGTTTGCTGTCACGAAGGATTAGTTTGCTAGAAATGCAAACTTCAAGTATTTATAGACAAGGAAGTTTGGACACCAACGAATTTCCAAAACTAAAAATATTCTCAAAATATGCAATATATTCCAAATTCGGTTTCCATAATTCCTGGAACTGCTCTGTCTAAAATATTGACCGAAAATATCTTTAGAAAATCTTCAACTAGTAAATGCACATTACTAATTCTCATTTTCCTAAAATAAAATTAAAAACCTTAAATAAAAGATTCTTAACTTATTTATGTTTCGATCCTGGGATTCCTTTAGCTATTAAAGAATAACTTTGAACAATTAAAGATAAGCGTTAGTGCACATGTTCAAAGTATGTCAACATCCTTACTCTGTAAGTCCTCTTTCATACTTACAATATTGAAACGATTTTTCACACTTCCAAACAAGTTTAGAATTGGTTCATCTGACTTTCAAGAACTATGTGATTGATCAAGAACACTTAATCACCAATAATGGGTTTAACGGTTCTACCAAAACAAGTTTCGGTTCTACCTCCATGTGAGTACTGTGCATAGTCACACTAGCTTTCCAAAATCCGGTTGACTAGGTACTAGGATCGGTTCCCCACATATATATGGTATCTAAGTTGAATGTGTTGCACATGTCCATAGGATCGGTTCCCCTTTGCCAAAACGTGTTGCACATGTCCATAGGATTGGTTCCCATTTTGCTAAAACATGTTGCACCTCATTCAAGGATCGATTCCCCTTTGTGATGTATTGCACCTCTTACTAGGATCGGCTTCCCTTTACCCAGAGTCGGTCTTACACAAAATCCCAAACTCGATCATACCATCTAAGGTGATTACTTAAGATCGGTTTCACTAATAAAAGTCATACCAATACAAAAGTCAGGCCTTTGTGAATAGTTTTACCAAGAACACAAACAAGTCATGAGCGGTTATACTAATCACACATATTGGTTGTTCACAAGATATGCAATGAATAACAATACCAATAACGCTTGGCGATTTCCTTTTCGATTCACAAAACAAGTTCATGAATTTACTTCCTTAAAACACATGTAAAACATTGTTTCCTAGGATTAAATCCTCACCTCATACCCATACATAATCACAATAGCATTTAAACGATTATGTCGATGTCTTATCTACAAAGTTTAATGGTTAAACAATAAACTTCGTATTGTATTCCTTAATACTATGTCTAACTAGAGTGTTGATGCTTCACAGTTTTGTTTTCAATATGCGCGACTTGAAAGATACGTTAGGGAATGAAACAGTTCAAGTCAAATATTACTAACCTCAAGTGGAAGGATGATGTTGTAGTTGTAGCTTCTTACTTCTTCAATTCTTCAAGTATTCACAATACTTGTAATGTCTCATATCCTAATACTTTCAAGCTAACCTATACGAAGTTGACTCTAGTACATAATCAAGCGACTCTTTAAATGAGTTTTGATTCACTAAAATATGACAACCAAACTTGACATACCAACGCTTGGTGGGTTCAACCGAGCTATGCTCTAACAATCTCCTCCCTTTTCAATTTTAGTGACAAAACTCTTACATCACATGGATAAACAAATTACAAGAATTCATTACACATACGCTTGATTCCCGAATTCAACATCACAATAACATGTATACATTCAATCCTTAAATGCCGCTGTTGACATTATGATAACAAAGAATATTACTCCCCCTAAAGGTAATATAGGTAGATTTTATCAATCCGCACGTCTTTGTTATTCATTTGTAATTATATGTTACTCCCTATTAATCTATGCTTTCACTCTTTCGTTAGATAAACGTTTAAGCACAAATGTCATTTCCCTTAGTGATACCAATCAATATAAAATCAATGCCAGTATCTCTTGTTTACTCCATATATTTCTCCCCCTTTTTGTCACAAAATGACAAATAAACGAAAAAAATAAAGGACAAACCGAAAAGAATCTTACAAATCTCAAAATAGACTTGCAACCTATAGAGTTAAGAACGAGGGTTCCACACACCATTTTTGATAACCAATATCAAAACCGAAACTACAAAGTAATTATGTTTTGATATTTTATCAAGGAAACAATTGCCCGAAGCAATTTTCCCTAATATTTTAGCAAACCAAAAATCAACTAAGCAACTTAGTCCCTTTGCTAAACCGATTATACAAACACAATCGCTTGTTCGATTAGACCAAAATAAAGAAAACTCTATTTTTCTCATTAGGTTCTAATTATCCATATAACTTAGACCTTTCAGTTTTAAACAAGACAAGTACTAGGTTAGCTAACTAGCATTTCTTGTTAAGGCATTCGACTAGACTTGAATAACCGAAACCTCCACTTTGATAAGTCTAACTAAGATCAGAATTAACTTAGTTTCTCTTATCCGGAATCGAATTGGACTAAACAATTTATCCCGCAAACCTTTTCTTTCATTAAGCCATAAAAAATTCATACAAACCAAAATAAATCAACTTGCATAATTATTCACCTCAACCGGAAGCAATTGAAACAACATAGACATTAAAGCACCGCAATTGCATCGAAATTTTGTAAGCCTAAACAATTGATACCACACAATAAAGCAAGATAACAATAGTTTTTCTTAGCCGGAACCAATTGAATCACACACACATCCATACACACATAATGGAATAAAACATCAATTGTGCCGAAATTTTGTTAAGCAAAAGAAATAAATATATGCAATAAAATCAGGCTTTTCTTAAACAGGAAAACAATTAACTAACAAGATTGTTACCTCAAATTTCGCATCCTCTTCTCCAATATGTTTGCATCTTCTTCCAGGAAGAATTGATATCGAAATATCATTATGTTGTCATCCTTATGCAAAACAAAATAATAACAACAACCAACCTTTACCAAAGAAAGGTTGAAAACCGGTTTTTAACTATTGCAAGCAAAAGTTGAATACCCTGAAACACATATGCTTTTATGCTAAACCAAAACCGATTCAACATATTGTGACTTTTTCACATATTGTTTCTATCATAACCCCTCATGATCCTTTGATAAAGCCTACCAACATGGGCTAGAACTTAATCCTGCTAAATCAAAAAGTCACCCAAACCATAAGGGTTCACAACATTATGAGATTGAATATCAAGGTAATAAAAACGAAATCAAACATCCCATAAACATACATAGCAATAATAAAAAAGCATTCAAGCACATGCTATGTAAATCAAAAACTATCACAAGAAAAATTATAAATCAAATAATTTTATTCATAATAGTTTTATTCATAATAAACCAAATACAATCATTGAAAGAAATAAAAAATTGACGTCTATTTTCCTTCTCAGTTCTTGTGAAGATTTCTTTCAAAAACTGGATTCAAATTCTTCAGAGCACTTCCCTTTTCAGTAGATGATTTGTTCATCTCGAACAGTTGAGAATGAAGATTAGTTAGTACTTCTTTTGAATGCTTTATCATCAGCTCATTATATCTAATGCAACCTTTAACAGTAAGAATCTACTTTCTTAGAGAATCTTGAGAGTTATTATGAGTTTGAGTCATGACTGATGCACATAGTGCTAAATCATCAAGAGATGACCCTTCTTTTGCTGATTTCTCTATTGAAATAGAATAGTCTTCTTTCGGACAAGAAGAAGATATATATAAGATGGGAGAAAATCAAGGAATAATTTGATTTACGGAAACCATAACTATTTTTCCCAAAAATAAAAGATATATATTAATTTTTTTTACTGAATAAACAAATGTAAACCACTTGCCCAGATGTATGCTTCCTCACAATCAGAATTTGGGCAACAAGTGAGGATGCATCTTTCAACACAAACAACGCGTGTTGAGGTGAGAATTATTCTCACCATAGTTAACAAAGACATCCTTAGGATGACTTATAAACACTATAGACTGTGTTTCCTTCTGTTCTTTCTTTCTCTTGTAATTGCAAGAGTTTGAAATTTCCTTTTGAGATCTCATAAACTTACCAGTCTTTTTTATCCCCTTACGAAGAGCTGTGATAAGTTTATTTTCAATAAGGATTGTAGTGAGATTATTTTCTCCACATGAAGAACTTATCATGTTATCAGAAAAATTAGTTTCCGATTCTCTTGGTTTTTCACCCAATTTTTCTTGTTCAGATTTTACCATACGGGTTTTATCTGAAAGGAATTTCAAAAGGTTTTCATGTACCAGGCTTAACCTTTTATTATCCTTAACTTCCAACTCAAGTTTTTCTAGGAGTTGATTAGACTCACATGATTCATCACTGTTAGAGTTGGCAAGAAGTGCATTACACTTAGATATTTCTTAATTGGATTCTTCCTCCGGAATATCATCAAGAGTGCAGACATATGCTTTATTGCACTTTTGAGTTCTTCTGCTGGGACAGTGTTTTGCCATATGTTCGAATATAAGGCACTTGAAGCATTGTACTTCATCATTACCCTTTTTATGGAAAACCGATAGTGTATCAGGAACACGTTTATCAATAAATAATATTTCCTTCGTTCGTTGCGCTAAAAGCACAATAGTTAAGTCAAGCTCCTTTTCAACATATACCTTGTACTCTTGGCAACGTTTCTTAGTTTCATTCTTCAGCAGCATTTCTCTATCAAAGATCTTTAACTTTCCTACGAGAGAGCTCCGAGAAAGTATAGAAATATCATTACCTTCTAATTTGGCATGTTTCTTAGACTCGTATCTGGATGGTAAAGATCTGAGAATTTTGCATATTATTTCCTTTTTAGGTATAACCTTTCCAAGAAATAAAGATGCATTGACAATCTCAGAAAGTTTAGAATTAAACTCCTTGAAAGTATCGTTATCATCCATTTTGAGATGTTCCCATTCAGATGAAAGGGAAATAAGTCTAGATTCTTTTTCAGATTCATCTCCCTCGAATACGCTCTTAAGAATATCCCATGCCTATTTAGAAGTTCTACAAATCAGCACATGATGTAGAAGATCATGACTAGCTGCATGTATGATGGCATTCAACCCATCCGAATTCTGCTTTGCAAGAACTCTTTCTTCAAGAGTATAAGACGCTAAATGTTTAAACTACGACTCCGAATAATCCATCGGTCGTTGGTATCCGTCTTCGATTAATAACCATGTATTAAAATCTTGGGATTGAAGAAAAGCTTTCATAGATGATTTCCATAATGGGTAGTTTGTCCCATTAGATCTTGGTGGTACGTTAACTGAATCACTCATTAGATTCATTCTTATAGGTTGGATCGCACCAAACACAGATTGTTAGATATTTTCGTGTTTTCCTGCTCTGATACCAATTGAAAAGGCGAGGGTACCCAAATATACCTCAAGCTAAAACTTTTCCTACCTATAAGTCCTTTCTCCGAAAGTGATTGTCTATGGACTGAGTCGAGACAATACAACTATTCACACTTCGTATGATCGTCTATGGATACGAGATCGAGACAATACAACAACGAAGTATGTTTACTTGATAAGAGGGTCGGACTTAACCAAACACAATAAGATTACTATCAAGTAAAATATGAATTAACGTATGTGTAATTTACTTTAAATTATAATAACAAACAATTATAATTGCGGAAAATAAAAGTAAATGACACAACAAGATTTTGTTAACGAGGAAACCGCAAATGCAGAAAAACCCCGAGACCTTGTCCAGAATTGAATACTATTAGGATTAAGCCGCTATACAAAATCAAACCAACTTCGTATAGTTGAGACCAAACAACTAAAACTATAGTTCACCTAGTTCCGTCTGTATCCCTACGAATCCAACTTATGAATAAGTCACGTACTTGGAACAATTCCTTTGGTTCGTATTCCAAACAGTAAAGGAACAACAAATCTGTTTGGTAGCAACTCTCTTCAACCAAGTGATGTGAGTTCGACAAAGGCTCTTCTGTTTATCTCAATAAACTCCTTTGTCAGGTTCTTAGATCTATCTTATGATCAACTACCAAAGGTAATTGTTAAGATTTTGCAATCAATACTTTCAATCACAAAGAATTGTGTTGATGCTGATCTACACAACTATTCAATCTAATCTACCACAAGGATAAACCGATTATAGTTGGATCCTTTATACCGAAACAAGTATTGTGCACACCAAAGATTATGAACCCCAAATCAGAAATCTTCAATATCTTCTTTGTCTTCAAATCTTCTTAAATCTTCAATAAACGCCTGCAAACGACAACTTGAATCTCCTGTGATCAATCATGCACAGAACGGAGTCTGTCAACAATGGATTATCACAAGACGTCTTTAAATCTAAAAATAGTCTAAAGATCCTTGTCGAAACTTCGATCTGTTTGAGTGAATCTTATATCAGAAGAGAAGATTATCAAGCATAAACAAACTAGGTGCAATCAAAGTTCAACCACCGTTAGTCAATCAAATCAATCGAAAACACAAGATAAACCGTAATTATCTAGTTTCCCACCAACGATACTAATAGAGATTCTCAATCCCAAAGAAGACTTTAAACTGAGCGGCCGTAAAAGATTTCGCATAATCGGGTTACTCTCCTCTCCGAATAGGCGGCTTCACCAGTAACAACACAACCGAGGAAGTTTGCTGTAACGAAGGATTAGTTTGCTAGAAATGCAAACTTCAAGTATTTATAGACAAGGAAGTTTGGACACCAAGGAATTTCCAAAAACGAAAATATTCTCAAGATATGCAATATATTCCAAATTCGGTTTCCATAATTCCTGGAAATGCCCTGTCCAAAATATTGACCGAAAATCTCTTTGGAAAATCTTCAACTAGTAAATGCACATTACTAATTCTCATTTTCCTAAAATAAAATAAAAATCCTTAACTAAAAGATTCTTAACTTATTTATGTTTCGATCCTGGGATTCTCTTCCTTTAGCTATTAAGGAATAACTTTGAACAATTAAAGATAAGTGTTACTGCACATGATTAGTATTTGGGTCCTAAATTTTGGTATGCCTTTGAGCTTGGGTCGCAAGTTTGTCCGTTTTAGTGTTTGGGTCGTTGACCCGTTAGTCAACTGGTCAATCGTTAACAGAGTTAAAATCCGTTTGTAGTTATATTTACATATTTGCCACCAACTCATTCCAACCGTTGATCTGTAAATTTTTTAATCATCAACTTCGGTGAATTTTGGGTACCGATCTTCATACAGGCGAGACTAATATATTGTTTCGAAAACCAAAATACCAATAATCGGTTGTTCCGTTTTTAATCAAAGTGTTGGTAGTCTTATACAACTTAATCTTGTTTATATTATATCACCATCTAAACGTTTAACTTCTCTTCATCTAAACCATTCACAGAAGATCTAATCTTTTCCAATTGATTTTGATCCAAAATAAAACAAGACAATTAATTCTTTGATTCATTGATTTTAACGTTTAGTTAAGATTGGAATAATTTGATAGATCTGTTTGATTCTGAATAGAAGAAGAGAATAATAGGATTAAATAATTATTGGGGTTTTTGAGAGGGTTGGAAGTAAAAGAAAAGAGAGAAGCATCTAGTAATGATCTGAATCATCAAAATAATCTCCCACGTCTTCATGATACCAATGATTCCCTGCCTAAATTAACAAAACCCCACAATTTAATTACAGTTATAGTTCAAAAACAATATAAATTTTGAATGTAGATCCAAGAACCCACACGACATTTAAATTCAATTTTACGGGTGCAACATTTTCTATCTTCACACACGAATCTGAGACGAGAAATAAGTTGATGGATATAAAGAGACCAACAAATGTTTTAAGGGGTTTCTCAGGGAAAGAGAAAAGGGATTTGTTTCTCAGGGAAGTCAAAAGGATTTCAACAATTTGGGAGGAAGAGGAGTAATACTACCGATGGAGAACTTGTAAATACCTAACCGACGTTAACTTTATAACGGAATGGTTATTTGACCATGTTGACTAACGGGTCAACGACCCAAACACTAAAACGGACAAACTTACGACCCAAGCTCAAAGGCATACCAAAATTTAGGACCCAAATACTAATTAACTCTTCAAATTATGTCGACATCCTGACTCTGTAAGTCCTCTTTCATACTTACAATCTTGAAACCGATTTGCCACACTTCCAAACAAGTTTAGAATTGGTTAATATGACTTTCAAGAACTATGTGATTGATCAAGAACACTTAATCACCAATCATAGGTTTAACGGTTCTACCAAAACAAGTTTCGGTTCTACCTCCATGTGCGTATTGTGCATAATCACACTAGCTTTCCAAAATTCGGTTGACTAGGTACTAGGATCGGTTCCCCACATATATATGGTATCTAACTTGAATGTGTTGCACATGTCCATAGGATCGGTTCCCCTTTGCCTAAAAACGTGTTGCACATGTCCATAGGATCGGTTCCCCTTTCTGCTAAAACATGCTGCACCTCATACAAGGATCGATTCCCCTTTGTGATGTGTTTCACCTCTTACTAGGATCGGTTCCCCTTTACCCAGAGTCGGTCTTACACAAAATCACAAACTCGATCATACCATCTCAGGAGATTACTTAAGATCGGTTTCACTAATAAAAGTCATACCAATACAAAAGTCAGGCCTTTGTGAATAGTTTTACCAAGAACACAAACAAGTCATGAGCGGTTATACTAATCACACTTATTGGTTGTTCACAAGATATGCAATGAAAAACAATACCAATAACGCATGGCGATTTCCTTTTCGATTCAAAAAACAAGTTCATGAATTTACTTCCTTAAAAACACATGCGAAACATTGTTTTCTAGGATGAAATCCTCACCTCATACCCATACATAATCACAATATCATTTAAACAATTATGTCGATGTCTTATCTACAAAGTTTAATAGTTAAGCAATAAACCTCGTATTGTATTCCTTAATACTATGTCTAACTAGAGTGTTCATGCTTCGCAGTTTTGTTTTCAATATGCACGACTTGAAAGATACGTTAGGGAATGAAACAACTCAAGTCAAATATCACTAACCTCAAGTGGAAGGATGATGTTGTCGTTGTAGCTTCTTACTTCTTCACTTCTTCAAGTCTTCGCAATACTTTTAATGTCTCATATCCTAATAATTTCAAGCTAACCTATACGAAGTTGACTCTAGTACATAATCAAGCGACTCTTTAAATGAGTTTTGATTCACTAAAATATGACAACCAAACTTGACATACCAACGGTTGGTGGGTTCAACAGAGCTATGCTCTAACATATACATTCCAAACATATAAGGTATGCAAGATTAGTATGTCCAATAGTAGTACCCCAGACCCAAACTGTATTTAGCATTCTTAATCTTCGATGTTATGCAAAACAACATTGGTCCTTCTAATACGAATAAAATAGTTTGGTATCCATCAACACTCAAAAACCAGGTTTCATTAGCACCATCCATATTACCTAATATTTGAAGCGTGTTTGGATACACCTTGAAAGTTTATTTTTTGACAACACTAGAAATTAGTTTACATATAATTTTCTTTCACATTATCTTTTCGCTTCCCACTCATAAGAATTGCAGAACCACTTCTATTTCCGGTACCCAAGGCAAGCAGTCTAGCCTCTTAATTCCTGGTTACTCAACAACTTTGAAAAAAAAAAGATTTCGTTCAAACACTCAAGCCGTTGGTTCCTTACCTAACTTTTCCCACTCCAGGTTTGTCAGGTTGGACCTCCTCAATAACTAACAACCAATCAAACCTAACCATTGATTTCATTGACTTTCCAAATCAATCTTCTAATATTCACCCAATCCAACGGCTAATATCTATAGTATGCTAGACTCTATCAACATCGAGATCTCTCTATATTTGCTTGCAAGGGCCTCTCTTTTAACTCAATTATCCATCCCTATTCATCCTCATTTGATTGGGGGCCGGACATTTTAATTGGGGGCCAAGCACTAGAGGACAAAAAAGGTCACCCAATCCTAATTTGGGTCACCCCTTATAAAAATATTTTCTAAATGGCTAAAATGCCCCTGAGTGATTAGTATTAAGATTTAATTAAGTTGATTAGTGTGATAATTTTGTTTAGATAAAAATCAGGTTTTGGGATTAAAATTTGGGGAAATTTTAGTTTTGGGTTTTTTTTTTTTGAGAAGAAGAAGAGTAGTTTTGAGAGGAAAAAACTAGGGTTTTTAGAAATGAGTGATTCAAGTGAAGGGAATGAGGTTGGTGAAGGTTCAAACAATAACCATGATTGTGTTGATGGTGAGATTTTCTCTAATAAACCTATGGATTGGATGTTTGATGAAGAGATGTTAATGGAGGAAGCCATGAATAATGGTGGAAATGAAGATCCCTCTTTTGCTCAAAATGAAGGAACCAATCCTTAAAATGAAGAACCAGGAGCTCAAAACAATCGAGATAAACTTCATATACTCTTCAAATTGTCTGAATGGTGCTCCAAGTGGTCGATTCATGGTCACTATGGAACTACTCAGAGTGAGGGTCGTTATAGTCGGGTGTTGTATACGCCAACGACCCTAAAGAGTCGTCATCTTTGTTGACACACATGGCGACGACTCTAACCTGCAACTTTTAATGGTGATGAAAAATCGTCAAGGTGGTGTGTTAAACCATGACGATTGTTTATATTGTTCACCTAGAGTCGTTAGTTGATTCGTTTAATACCCAGACGACTCTCGAATCCAAACTCTGTATAAAAAGGCCAATTTTTGTGTGTTTGAGTCGTCATAGGGATATTCGATATCGGCGACCCTAACCAACCATTTATAATGTTCACCTAAGTCGTTAACCAATAACAAAGGGTCGTCAAACGGGGTCGTCATTTTCAACCTAATACGGTAACGACTCTATTTTAGGGCAAAAAATGTTGAAGTAGCAGAATTAGGGTCGTCATCTTCATCCTAATACACTAACGATTTTTCATAGAATCTGCCTGCAAATGAAAAGTCGTTAGGGGTTTTCATTTCGATACTAACGACTCTTACACTGAAATTTCGATACTAACGAATACAAGGTAAGTTTAAGTTCATATACCTTCTAATTGGAGCCATAGCTTTCTTGGGTTTTGATTTTTGGCGGCGATTACGCCATGAATCGGTTGAAGAAAAAAATTTCTTCAATATAGTCGTTAATGGTGGTGGTGGAGAAGAGAACGGGGAGGAGAGGAAGATGAAGAAGAGAAGCCTAATTAAGGTTTCTAATTAAGGTTAACTGATTTTTAATGTTTAGTTTTAGGTAAGGGTAAAACAGTCTTTTCAATATCGGATTACTACGCCCCTCAAAAAATTGGGGTGCAAATAAAAAGTTGTGGCCCCTAATTAAAATGGTTGGCCCCCAATCAAATGAGGCTATTCATTCATTCATGGTGATCCTCACTTCCTGATTCAACAAGCGAACCCTAAAAAAAATCTCAAATTTATCAAACCCCACACTTCAAAACGCCAATATAATCAAAACCCAGACCTTGAATTTTTTCAATCTTGTGAAGAATTTATTGGGGGAAAACATGGGGACTGAAAACTCATCAGAATTGGAGATATCAGAACCATTACTAGTTGAGAAAGACTTGAAAATCCCAGCTTTTGGTGAAATTCCTCACTGGAGAGATCAAATTACAATCAGGGGATTAGTAGTTAGTGCTTTATTAGGAACTTTGTTTTGTATTATAACTCATAAACTTAATCTCACTGTGGGTATCATTCCTTCTCTCAATGTTGCTGCTGGTTTACTTGGTTTCTTCTTTGTTAAGTCTTGGACTACTTTCTTATCTAAATTAGGGTTTCAAGTTAAACCCTTTACTCGTCAAGAGAATACTGTGATTCAGACTTGTGTTGTTGCTTGCTATGGCCTTGCTTTTAGTGGTAAGTTGTTAGCCAATTTGATTCCCTTTGTTTGTAAGTATGTTTTTAGGATTGAGCTGTTCGTTGAAAGCTAATTGTGTTTGATGTTGTTTAGGTGGATTTGGATCGTATCTGATTGCAATGGATGAGAAAACATATAATCTCATTGGTCCTGATTACCCTGGTAACCGAGCTGAAGATATTAAGAATCCATCTTTGGGTTGGATGATTGGTTTCATGTTTGTTGTCAGTTTCCTTGGATTGTTCAGTTTAGTTCCTCTTCGCAAGGTATTTCTCGATTTTAATTTGAAGTTGTTGATTGTGTGCTGCAAATTACTATGGTCATCTGTATATTTGTGACTAGTCCATGATGATCTATGTTCTTGTGTTGGATCTAAGGATTGTGTAAATGGTGAAATTTGTTTTGTTTACGTTGTATACAGGTAATGGTTATTGATTACAAGCTAACATACCCGAGTGGGACAGCCACAGCAATGTTGATTAACAGCTTTCATACAAACACAGGGGCTGAGCTTGCTGTGTAAGTGCAAAAGCTTGCTTCTAATTTCCTACAGCTTTTCTATCTTTCTTTATGTCTCAAACTGTTATCATGCTAGAAATTCAAAGCTGGGTTTGCTTTGTTGTCCACTATCTAATATACTGATCAAAGATCAGTTCCGCCTATTTCAGTAGTTGTATAAGGTGAAACTGCACATCAACCAACACAAATAAGCCATCATTGTCTAAACGATCTAACTATAGGTGCTTTGTGCTGGTCAAGTCACGTGGTTAAGAATTTCTGCACGGTATATATGTTTCTTGCCTCTGATCATCTTTGTTCGTTTTTTTCAGGAAGCAAGTGCAATGTCTTGGGAAATATCTTGGCATAAGCTTCTTTTGGAGCTTCTTTAAGTGGTTTTTCAGTGGTGTTGGCGACTCTTGTGGCTTCGATAATTTTCCTACACTTGGCCTGTTATTGTACAAAAACACGTATGGTTTCAATCCTTTATTCAGTTATTTTTCCAAATATGAAGTATGTTGATAACATATTATTCAAATGTTTATCTTCTCCCTCTATAGTCTGAAGTGGTGTTATCTTGTGGTTCCATATTTTTAGAACGTTGGGTGTTGATCAAACTTCTCATTTGATTTATGTTTTGCGCTTGTTCCTTATGCAGATTTTACTTTGACTTCAGTCCGACTTACGTTGGATGTGGTCTAATTTGCCCCCACATAGTCAACTGCTCAGTTCTTCTTGGGGCGATAATATCATGGGGGTTTCTGTGGCCTTTTATTAACACTCATGCTGGCGATTGGTACCCTGCCGATCTTGGGAGCAATGACTTTAAAGGTCTCTATGGATATAAGGTATGGTGATTTTGTTTTCTGTATAATTTATTTATTGCAGCATTGGTTGACATCAGTTATTCATTAAGAATAATAAAAAACAGAGTTCGGACAAATTTCTTATGATTTACCTTTAACTCTCAGTGTATGCACATTCTCAATCTTACAGGAGTAGTCTAATTCTGATTTTTGTAATATGAAAGGGGGCTTATGCACGTAGAAAAAGTGATTATTTGCTGCAACAGTCTATATCCTTTTCCTAGTGGCCTCACTTCCATTGTTCATTAACCTGGTTTGGTTACCGAGTGCAACTAGTTTAGTTTCAACCATTTAGCCAATGCGAAGTCATTCTTTACTGAAATCAATTAGTCAGATCTATTTTTATGCAGTTAGTAGAGTTGCAAAGCTTTATGTGTTTTTTTTTTTTACTGTGCTCTATAATGAATTCTTTACCTGTGCAGGTTTTCATAGCTATATCTTTAATTCTCGGAGATGGTCTCTATAATCTAGTCAAGATAATAGCAGTAACTATAAAAGAAATTTACAACAGCAGCAGCAAACAAAGCCTTCCAGTTGTCAACGAGGTTCAAGGTAAGCAAAAATTTCTACAAAAAGCACTGTGTAAATATCTTGGAGCAATTGAACAGATACAAAGTTATTAGTTTTAATGTAGTTAAGTTGCTCTTTTCGGCTCTTTTTTCTTCTCTGTGGCTTGTCTCTAATCTTGTAGCTATTTTGGTGGATTAATCAGTTTTCTACTTACAATTTCAGATCATGAAAGCTCCAAGTTACTAGTTGAACAAAGAGAAAAGGATGCGATTTTCTTGAAAGACAGAATACCTTCCTGGTTGGCAGGTTCTGGATATGTTGGGCTTGCCGCAATATCAACAGCAGCAATACCCATGATTTTCCCACCTCTTAAGTGGTATCTGGTTCTCGCTTCATACATCGTTGCCCCTGCCCTTGCCTTCTGCAATTCGTATGGTACTGGGCTCACTGACTGGAGTCTAGCCTCAACTTACGGGAAAATTGGGCTTTTCTTCTTTGCTTCAGTTGTAGGAACCAATGGTGGAGTAATAGCAGGATTAGCTGCTTGTGGTGTTATGATGTCCATTGTCTCAACTGCTGCTGATTTAATGCAAGACTTCAAAACAGGTTATCTCACGTACTCGTCAGCGAAATCAATGTTTGCGAGTCAAATTGTTGGAACAGCAATGGGCTGCGTAATAGCACCACTAACTTTCTGGTTATTCTGGACTGCTTTTGACATTGGTGATCCAAATGGTCCTTACAAAGCACCGTATGCTGTTATATTCAGGGAGATGGCAATTCTTGGAATAGAAGGTTTCTCTGAGCTTCCCAAGCATTGTTTGGCAATCTGTTACGGGTTTTTCATAGCAGCAATTGTGATAAACATTCTGAGAGATATAACTCCACCGAAGATCTCGCAGTTTATCCCGATACCAATGGCAATGGCAATACCTTTCTATATCGGAGCTTACTTTGCAATCGACATGTTTGTCGGGACAGTGATATTGTTTGTGTGGGAACGTGTGAACCGTAAGAGTTCTGAAGATTTCTCAGGAGCTGTTGCTTCGGGTCTTATCTGTGGTGACGGAATTTGGACAGTGCCGTCTGCTATACTCTCTATTTTGAAGGTCAATCCTCCCATCTGCATGAGCTTTGGACCTACCTAAGTAGCTGAAATATGATCATCTTCTGTAATTACTTTGATGTTTTCATGATTGTAAATATTTCGTTTCTCTATCATGGAACTGGTTGAATTCAAGGGTGAAAATCTTCTGTAATTACTTTCATGTTATTGTATTAATTCCTTCATTATAATGAAACTCTAGTTCGAAAAATCAATAGACCATTGAATTACTAAAAGAGGTATGATTCACAGACTTTACAGGAAGTGATTAATTATTTATTTATATCTACTGCCTTTTACAGCTAAGTTCATCCAAAGTCCATGAAGATGAAGATGGATGGTTGGTTTCTCATTAATTCAGCAAGTAAAATCTATGGCTACTAGTATTTGCAGACTGTCGTACTCAACAGAACTTTCAATTGTAGTTGAAGTTGGTTAGAGAACTTTTATTACTCCTCTATGAACAACTTGACTATACAGAGAAAACCCGGGGCTTTCGAATGAAATTCTAAACTTGTTGCATCAGTGAGGCTGTGCCCCATTAGCAAACTAGGTAGTTTTGGTTAAAACTAAAAATATTTAGGATTAGTGGGGCATGTATCCCCCCAGCAAGTTGCAGCAACCATCTTTCCTTAAAGTTATATATCTCTATACAGCTTAAAGTACTTCATATAACCAAACCATTCTCTAAACACTCCCATTTTTGTAGTAGTTAAATCCACTGGTTTAAAGTTATATCTCCATACAGCTTCCAACCCACTTCCTATCATTTCTTTAGCTGAAATCTTTTCCTACATTGTAATCAAGCTCTAGGTTTTAGTTTTCTTGGGATGACAATGGATGTGCTCATTCATAAGTTCATGAACATTGTTTTCCCCGCTATACTTTTCATCCTTCTTTGTATCGCCTTTCCTCCTTATCTCTTAGTCAAGTTTCTGTACTATAATCTAGTTAGACCTTTCATCCTGGAAGATATGACCGGGAAGGTCGTTCTGATTACCGGTGCCTCATCTGGTATAGGCGAGGTAAGTTGCTAATATACATTTGTTTTCAGATCTATGTTATGTATCACTTGTTTACTTGGTTTTCTACATTATTTTCTTTAGCAAATCGTCTATGAATATGCAAGAAGGGGAGCTTGTTTAGTCCTCGTTGCGAGAAGAAAAAAATTACTTGAAATAGTCAAGGAGAAGGCTTGTGAGCTTGGATCTCCAGATGTTTTGGTCGTCTGTGCAGACATTACTAAAGTCGAAGACTGTAAACGTTTCATTGATGAAGCAGTGAATCACTTCGGACGATGTAAGAATACTACTACATATATATACACTTCATTTTAGCTAGTTCCAATGAGTTTTTGACGGAGTACTTTTGTTCTCTGCTTCGAAGATATAACAAGTAAACTGAATGCATTGCAGTGGATCATCTTGTGAATAATGCTGGAATTATTAGCCTGTGTCCATTTGAAGGAGTCTCTAATATCCTGAATGTTGCACCAGTGATGGTAATAGTACTAAACATCATTTTATAGCTACGTATATAATGTTTCTACTACATAGTAACGTATTCTTGATCAGTAACTCGTTGTAGAATGGTTTCTTTGCAGGATGTTAACTTCTGGGGTTCAGTTTATGCTACTTATGCTGCAATTCCTCATCTCAGAAAGAGCAAAGGAAAGATTGTCGTCATCGCATCACCCATCGTATGGGTGTTGGGACCAAGACTTAGTTTCTACGCTGTATGATGTCATATCCGATAAACTCATCAGTTAGCTAGTTAAATGGATATCCGTGATCTTATATAATCGTATGTGTTAAACATTTGCAGGCCAGTAAAGCTGCTGTGACAATATTCTTTGAATCCCTTAGAGCTGAACTGGATCCCGATGTTTCTGTATCGATAGCGTTTCCTGGTGTGATAAAAACGGAGATGACCAAAGGCAATCATTTGGGCAAGGAAGGTGTAATGGAAGTTGATGAAGAAAGTATGAGTGTACGTATCGTTTACACTACACACGATCAATTGCTAATACATTCGAATTTTTTGATAGAATGATTAAATATGTTGTTTTATTTGTGTGTTTAATTCCTACAGCTTTTCATTGGCAACTTCCCGGTGATTAGCGCGGAATTATGCGCAAAGTCGATCGTTGAGGGAGTATGCAAAGGAGATAGAACCATAGCAGAGCCATACTGCTTTAAGATCGCACATTATTGGAACGTTCTTTGCCCGGAGATCACACATTGGTTTTTCTGGTGGTTAAATGCTATCAAGCCGTATAAGCGGATGCCCACATCTGGATCAACATTATTATCACAACAACCAAGCAAAGATTAGTTGGGGTTTTAGCTTGCACAATCTTTCAATTCCTAATGATATTATCCTTATGAACATATATTCTTTGGTTGTTATCAGCATTTATTAGTTTGATGATTTGAAGGTTGTAATAGTCTTTTTACGGCTCCAAATTATCTTGCAACTGTTGTTGTTTGTTTTATTACGTGGTTGGTGCGGTTGAATGTGGCTCATGAATCCAGTACAATCTTCAATGTCTTTGATATAATAATGAATAAATGAAGACAAAAATATCGTACAGTGATTAGAAGCATTGAAGATGATTTAAAACCATTTACAGTAGAAACTCTTTTAATTAATACTCGATTATTTAATAAACTCTCTTAAATAATATTTTTGGCCGGTCTCGAGTCGGGGACAACGTGCCAAATTAATAATTCGCTAAAATTATAAGATAATACTTTTTGGATTACCTATATAGGGCCCATATGAAATATAAATTAATAATGCATTATATATATATATTCAATACATTAATGATATACGAAGACTTTTTGAAAAATGATTTAATTGTCTTCTGTTTTTTGCTAAAATCAATATCGCATTGAATTTCATCTCTAATTTTTCTTATCGTTGTAAGAATTTCTGGTGTTGTTTTCTCATAGCTCAGTAAGAAATTATTTAATGTGATTGCCGCTTTAATAGCCTCGTTTCGTGAAGGGGTCTCTATCGTAGAACTTTCATCATCTTCTTCCACATCTTTATCAACTTACATAACGTTCTCGATTATTTCTTCATCAGTTAACAACTGTGTAACTTCATTTTCTTCCGGATAATTTAGGACATCTTCGACATTCATTGAATTGCGATAGCCTAACTTCTCGATCAAATTTTGCAAGTCTTGAGTGATTTCATTGTATGTATGTTCATCCAAATTGTCTAAACTTGTGTTTGGATAGGAAATAAAAAAATATGATTGGATATTGTGTTTATAAAATATGATTTAATATTGATATTGTATTTATATAAGAAATATAATAGATATAATATAGTATTTTGTTTGTATAGAAACTAATTATTTGATATGAAATTTATCTATAAGTTAATAAAGTATAAATTAATAATTATTAATTTATCGGTTAATTAATATCTCTCTTAATTAATAAATTTTGATGGTCTCGACGGCATTAATTTATAGAGAGTTTCTACTATATAATAGATATGATGCTCTAACCAAAACTAGGAGATTATCAAGCTTGTCACAGTACGATGCTCTAACCACTTATTAGCTGCATGGTGCATCTTAACATATGGACGATACGCTTGGTGTTGAACTCAAGAGGTCTCTCCCATCATGTTTGGATACAAAAAAAACAAAAGTCAGGAACAAAACTAATAAGAGCATCTCCAACGGAACATCCTTATCCTTCCTATGCGGAGGCATAAAGTAAACATCCTCTGCCTATTTGTATCTGAACTTTCCTTAAATATAGGAAGTTCAAGAAAATCATCTCCAACCACGTTAATTTTTATGGAAGTGGTGTTACACTTGTCCAGTAGTGATTGGATGAGCAGATTTTTTTCCTTCCTAAATATTCTGTTTCCGGGTAAAATAAAATTCACTCCCGTAAAATTATGAAAAAATCTTCTCTATAAAATAGGGTGGACAAGCAGGTATGAACATCAGGTGTCTCGAATCAACAGGCCGTATTAGGGTGCAGGCGAGCTAGGCGGGGCCCAAAAAAATTTTGTTTACTAGTGAATTACTAACAATCATAAGTGTTGCTAAAGGATTTGTTACATTTACAAATATAACAGGCAGTTGTAACAATCATAATTGTTACAAATAGTTCTGTAACAAACTAAAAGCAACTCTTGTTATCTGCTAGTTATCGATTTTGGATGTTTTATGCCAAATTGGAAGTATACGACCCGAAATCTAACCTAAAAAATTGTAACAAAAAAATCGGCGGCCTTTGGCCGCCAAGCTAAATCTAAACTATCGTTTTTAGTAGTATGCAAACTTATCTCCAAAACTAAAAAATTGCTTATGTTCTTGACTAACTATCACAAAAAAAAAGCCTCAAAATTGAAGTTCGCCTAGAGCACTCCGAAACTCTAAGACGGCCCTGCGAATCAAGCATAAGAAACCCAGATTAATACACCATTTGATTTGATTTGTAAAGCAGCGCAAACCGGGCCTTCTTCTTTTATACTTGTTTTTCTACATACTATTACTACAGCGATTTAGATACTCAAATTCTTCTTCAATGTTTGTAATTCTTCTACTCGTCATCTTCATATACGGTGCTTCGGTTTTGTAAACCTTTTAAAGAAGAAATTTATTTACAGAGAATCTCAAACCCATATTTGAGTTGTTCGGAGAACAAAAGATTTTCCAGGAAAAAAGAAATCTGTTTAAACTTTCAATTATTGATGACATGGATTGATTAAATCCTCTAGGAGATCCTCTGAAACTTGAGGATGGGCTGGTAAATAATATTTAACTGTTTTGCTAAGCTTGCTTTTACAATAATTAATTGTCTCACAAACTTATGTTTAGGTGATTTGTCTCACAAACCTCTCTCTTTGATCTAGGTGTGTCTATATCACAAACCACACTCTAGATGTCTTAAATATGAGCTAAAAATCTCTATTTATAGCTTTAACGGTTTCCAAAACCTTCTAGGAATCTATTTCCTTATCTAGGAATGGTTTTACCTATTTTCCACCCACACTTTTCCTATTTGCCACTCCCCTTAATTGCCACCCCTATTTATCCTATTCACCACCCATATATTTTAGAATATATCCTAAATACTAGTCCTTGACTTTTTATTTACAACCAATATTAAAACTACCCAAATACTAAACCAAAAAAAAAAAAAAACCTAAAACAACTATTCTTCTTCAACCCACCACCGTCACCTTCTCCGCCATCTCCACCTACCGATCTCACTTCGCTATTTTTTTAACGATTTTTTTTTTTCAAATGAGAAGGGGATAACTTAGTTAATTAAGTTGGTAATTCATAGATGCTGTAGAGCTGGGATAACTCACATGATTATTCTAATCGTAAGATGATTGTTGAAGTTGTTCGGTAGATGTAGGTGCAAATAATCCACAGAGCTAGGTGGAACCATCCTGGATAAGGGCGCACCGAGAAAAACAAACACTAGAAGCATAGAATCACCCCATCAGGTCTGGGCGCGAGGAAAGAGGAACAGGGACAGCTCGAAAAGCCGACATAAGGGAGAAAAGCTCTGATGTGACACCCATCGAGTTCGAAGACAATTAATGCCCTGGCAGGGTTGGTGAAGAGATAAGAGAAGCTCGTCCGAAGCAAGACTCGGCCAAGAATCTAAAGGGCGACACCGATCACTTCCACCAAACGAACGACATCGGGTGATGATACCACTCGGCTAGATGATTCGGCTCAAGAAAAAGGAGAGATCGACCAAAGCACCAGCGAGTCGCTCGAGAGGAACATCTAGAAAGCTAGACCAGGATCAACACTGTAATATTGATGTATCACTACCTACAGCTATAAATAGAGATCATGTAGGTAGATAGAGAAAGGGTTTTGGGAGAGTATTGTAAAGAGAGTAGTGTTGAATATACGGTGGAGAAAGCATTGTTGAGTGAATTAGATACTTGTAATCTTGTGTGAAGTAATAAGATCATCCCTTTACCCCGTGGACGTAGGTAATCATGCCGAACCACGTACATCTTGTGTTCTTCTATGTCTTTTGTTGATTTACTTCTTAACATAGATTTTTTGGATGTAGTAGTAGGATTTTCTACATCTACATTCTGGCGCCGACTAAGGGGACCGTGTAACATCTTCGGATACCTTGAAATCGGTTACCAAAAGAGAGAAATCCAAGCTCCTAAGTCACCATGCGTGTTAGTTGAAGCTAAGGGAGAAACTCTTTTGGTTCGGAGGGTTGATGGGCAGAATTTGTGAAAAGTTTTTGTCCTCGTTTTTAGCCAAACCTTGTTGAGTTTTGAGGTAGGATTGTTTTCTTTGGCTTTGACCTTCGTTTTCATTAGAGTCGAGTCGTCAGGGTTAAATCATCAAACTAGGCTATTTGTCTAAGTCGTCTAAGCGAGGTTGTAAGAAGATCAATAAGCTCCCGATATAACATCTTTTGATGTTGGTAGAAGCTAAAAATGAAATTCCACCTTGCTGACCTTTTTTCTTTTCATCTCTAATGGTTAAAATCCGTATGCTGCTAGATTTGTTGTTCACCTTCGTTTTCACTTACTAGAATTCACGAAAGGCTCACGGAATTACTTAGTTTAAAGGAAAAACTTTGTTTAGTTAACTTCATCGTCTTAACCCCATAAAACAAGAGCCGGGAAATCTCTTACCTTATGAATAAGGGATTCCGGTTGAAGTTTGACTAACTGTGTAAAGATAAGGGTTTTCGTTAAAGCTTTCCCGGTCAAAGGTCGCCTTGTCGTCGATCTAAGGTAAAACGTACCGACACCTCAAAAGCTCCCGTATGGATCATCTTTGATGACCGGTAGAAGCTAAGGTGAAACGTTGCTTCGTTATTTGGATCTTCTAGTTAGCTAAAACAAAGTGTGACAGTGGTGGAGGCAAGACTAACTTAAAATCATCGAGTTCAGTTTTCCGGAAACTATGGCTGAAAGGAGTTTTAGTGGGCGCTTCATTATCAAGCCTCATCTTGATCCTACGCTAAAAGCTCACAGCATTAGTAGACGATCGGTACAACAATTGGTAAAGGTTATCGCATCATCAACTATAGTCAAGAAAGAAATCTTCCAACTTAACATACGGATGATTAATGACTTCTGGCACTTGGAATGTTAGGACAAATAATGATTAATGCGTAGGAAAAGTACTGAAAGCAACGTGTCGAGACAACTTTTCAAAGATTGTCCTTTATGGTCAAAACCACTTGACTGCTGTGATCAACATGCTAGCATAAATGAAAGTGTAATGTGAAAACTTTTTCCACCTTACACGGCAGAACTGCTGTACTTCATCCTTAACCTTTTCGAAAGCAGTTCGAAGTAAGTGATGTATGCTTTGCTGACGTAGGTACAAACGGGCGGGCGAGCCGAGGAGCGAGGGAAGTACCGAAGGCAATGGCGAGTACCTCCAGGACGAGAAGAATCCTAAGGAACCGAGTCACAGCGGGATCTAGTGTACAAGAAGGACTCACGGATTCCCGACACGAAGATCATCGGCCAAATAACCCGAACGAGCCTCAGGCACCAGTCAAAGGCATGACTACTGTCGACGAGGAGGTCGATTTAGGCCGAGACGATGATCTCCCTCCATGAATGCTGAGGATTATCCCGAGCCAAATGGGGCAAGGGAATGGGGACGACATGATAGATAGACGAACTGCATCGGATACTGAGGAAGAAGAGGAAGTGCAGACGATACATGAGGAATGAGGGCGAGAAAGGCAACCAACAAAGTACCTGAACGATATAGAGCGAGAAGGTGAGAGACTCAGGCGAGTACACTTAGCAAGGGGTGACCACAACCGAGACATCCCCCCAGTAGTGGCCGGTCATCCCGTAGCTCCGATCGATCCCCCCGTTATTCCTTTGACAAGGCCTCCAATCGCACCACCCAATGTGAAAGGAAACCAATTCAATGGCCACTCTAGCCATGAAAGTACTGACCCAATTTTACTTGCTATATTGGCAAGCCAAAGAAGGCAAGAAGACCTTATGAGAGAGCTACAAAGGAGAAACCTAGCTCTGGAACATGAAAACTACCGGCTCCGTAACAGACGGGCGGGGTCGAGAGGATCATCGAGCCGAGGCATTTCTAGCAACCACACCCCATCAAGAAACACTCCACCCTCATCTCCGAGTCGAGAACGCATACCCGACCCTAATCGACCAAGATAAGGGTATGGGCCAGCCGACGATTCTTCGACCGAGGAAGACGCAACCAATGGGGGTACAAATGCGACAAACAAGCAAAAGATCGAACAACTTGAGCAGATGGTCAGAAAACTAACAGGAAATAACGAGGACGACAAGCTAGCATAAGTAATCAGTGAAGCCCAGAAGACACCATTTACCAAGGAATTGGATCGGGCTCCATTCCCGCCCAAGTGTACATTGCCGATTTTCCCATCTAGGTTTGACGGCACGGGTGACGCGGGAGAACACATGAAAATGTACAGCATGTCCTTGTTACAGTGGAAAAATTATGATGTGGTCATGTGCAAATTCTTCCTAGCAAGCTTGGAGGGCGAGGCAAAGAGCTGGTTCTACACCTTGCCCGATGAATCCGTTGGAATCTATGGAGTCCTGGTAGAAACCTTCCTTGAGACTTACATGCATAACAGTATTGCTCGGCCCAGGGTCAATAAGCTCTTCACACTTGCACGAAGATTCAGGGAACCATTGCGTTCTTTAACGGACAGGTGGAGAAAGTTATGCACTGACATCGGAAAGGTGCCGGTCGATCAACAGATATTCGGTTTCGAGAATTCATTGGGGAGAACAGATCCCATTTGGGTAGCAATGTACACTGAGAAACCTGAAACATTAAGAGAAATCCGAAAGACGCAAGAGCACTACATCGCCTTAGAGGAGATTCAGGAAACGACACAAGGCAGAGGAATACAAGAAGCAAGCGTCACCATAGAGGCAAACCCACGAGAATCCCCAAAACGACTTGAGAAAAGGCCGAGAACACAGCATCATGGGGAAAACAAAAGAGTTTGAGTCGAGAAAGGAAAGAAGCCTCGACACAAACCTAAATCTTACACTCCACTAAACGCACCATTAGAAGAGATATTCAAAGAAGTCGAGAAGAGGAATGACATCCGATATCCTAAGACTCGGGAATTGATTCGACGAAACAAGAAACCACCCAGAGTTTTGCCATTACCACCAGTTTCGAGGCCATTCAACTAATGATTGTCGGGAGGTGAAAGACATCGTCCAGCACCTAATCCGAGATGGATATTTACGGCATTTCGTCAAGACATCGCCGACACCTTCTCAACCCGACGTTCCAGTACACCAAATAAGAATCAATCATGGCACCCAGTTCGCCTGCAACACCGAATCGCACTCGGCAACCCAAGGGTTCGATTTGGGAACCGACATCACATCGAGGATTCATAAAAGGGATCGATCGGGCAAGGAAATATTCAGTGTGGCCAAAACCTTGCCATGGAACCATGGATGATGCAGCCGATCACCTTCTCGGCGAAAGACGTCCCATTAAATGGTCAAGCACATGGGTATCCCTTAGTAGTAACTCTGCTGATCGAGGAATGGGGCGTACGCAAGATATTAATGACAGTGGCAGCTCAGTCGAAGTCCTGTTCTATGACACTTTCAAGAGGATGGAATTGTCCGATGACATCCTGATCCCGTCGACCTATCGAATCTACAGTTTCAACAGTACGGTGACAGTACCAAAGGGAGAAGTCACCCTCAGAGTCTCGGATGGGGAGGGATTCCTCGACACACTCACCACCTTTTGCGTGGTCGACGTCGTGTCACCATACGAAGCGATTCTGGGTCAGCCTTGGCTTGCGGGAATCAAGGGAGTTGCCTCGGCCTATCATCAAAGATTGCGGTTCCCATCGTATCGAGGAATAGTGGAGGTGCTAGGCGACCCCCAGGCAACAAGGCAGTGCGTGCAGATAGACGTCCATCAGAATGAGGAGAGGCGATCGAGGAAACGCCAAGAGAAGAACAAGTCTAAGGAAATAAAGGCGGGAGAAGAGTTGGAAAAGGTTATGTCACAAGCCATCGCTACTTATGAAGCTGACGAGAAAGAAATCTTATAGCAATCACAGGAGCCGGCGAACCAAAGCAAAATTTCTCGGTCTTAGAACCTACTCGACAAATCAATCTGGGTACCGAGGAAGAGCCAAAAATAGTAAGAATAGGAACTCTTTTGAAAAACGAGCAATCCCAGCAGTTGAAAACTCTTTTGAAGGAACACATGGATGTATTCGCCTGGCAAATGCACGATATGGAAGGAATTGACCCGGAAGTCTGCTCACATCACCTGCGGATAAACCCAAAGTTCAAGCCTATCCGACAAAAGATGAGAAGAATCGCACCCGAGCTGCAAACAGCGGTGGAGGCTGAGTTGAAAAAGTTGCACGAAGCAGGAATCATTAGGAAAGCCCAATACCCGCAATGGATATCTAACATGGTGATAGTTCCCAAAAGAAATGGAGGTGTTCGAGTCTGCATCGACTTTAGTGACTTAAACAAAGCATGCCCAAAGGATAGCTTCCCACTCCCCAGCATCGATCAGCTTTTAGAATCCATAGTTGGGTATAAAGCGATAACACTCATGGACGGATATTTAGGGTACAATCAAATACCCCTGGCCCCCGAAGATCAAGAGCATACATCCTTCTTCACACCAAGGGGGTTGTATTGCTACACCAAAATGCCGTTCGGATTGAAAAACGCAGGCGCCACCTATCAAAGGTTGGTGGAAGACATGTTTGAAGATAAAATACACGACACCATTGAGGTATATGTAGATGACATGTTGGTCAAGAGCAGGGTGGCCACCAACCACATCGACGATCTCCGAAACATATTTCAAACCATGAGAAGGTACAAGATGAGGGTAAATCCAGCCAAATGCACTTTCTGGGTCACATCGAGCAAGTTTTTAGGGTACATAATCACCGATAAAAGCATCGAGGCCGAACCAGATAAAATCAGAGCCGTCGTGGAAATATCGTCGCCTGTAACAGTTAAGGACGTGCAAAGATTAAATGGAAATTTGGCGGCCTTAGGACGATTCATCTCTCGATCATCTGACAAGTGCAAGGATTTCTTCGGGACATTAAGGAAAGGAGAGAAGTTTAAATGGACTGAGGAGTGTGAAGAAGCATTTCGAGAAAATTAAGCAACATCTCGCGAGTCTTAGGTGTTACAAAGACCAGAGCCGGAGGACATACTAACACTATATCTTGGGGCAACCAGTTATGCCATTAGTGCCGTACTAGTCAAGAACATTGAAGGGGAGGAAAAGCCAGTGTATTTCATAAGAAAAAATATGAATCCAGCAGAGAGGAACTACACCATGATCGAGCAACTAATATTAGCGTTGGTATTTGCAACACAGAAGCTCCGGACGTATTTCCAATCCCACAAGATTCGGGTACTCACGAAGTCATCCATAGAATCGGTACTCGACAATGCAGCCGAGTGGGACGAGTCTCTAAGTGGAGTGCCCAAATAAAACAATTCGACATTTTTTACGAAATGAGAACAGCAGTAAAAGCACAGGCAGTGGCCGATTTTTTGGCAGACTTCCCTCTCAGTGATGAAGATGAAATAGGAGACATCCCCGGAATGGAGGAAGATCGAGAGGACCCGTCCGACATACTCGAGACATGCAACCCGACACGATGGGAGGTTTTCGTGGATGGGTCGTCCAATAAAGACGGATCCGGTCTAGGATTGGTCTTCACGACGCCGAAGGGCAAAAAGATGGTACACTCCTTTAGGCTTGAATTTAAAGCGACTAACAATGTCACGGAATACGAAGCAGTAATACATGCCTTGCGTTTGATAGTGGAGATGGGAATCCGGGGAGGTACGGCTCAAGCGACTCTCGGCTAGTCGTCCGACAAATCGGCGGACAAAGACGCCATACACGACCCTTTACTACGAGAGATATTGGGAACTCGCCCAATTCTATATCGGCCGGATATCGAGCATCAAGTTCCCGGCATATTTGTAGGAAGGACAATCGCCACTCGGACGCCCTAGCATACATTGCTTCCATGTTGACAGATTCAAGCGTCGAAGGCATCAGAGTTATGAGAGTCTTAATACCCTCGCACACGAGACCATGGACATCGGCGCACATGTCGCGGCAACCACTGCGATCGAGATCGGCCGATGATTGGAGGAAACCGATTCATGAGCATCTCGAATCCGGAAAGTTGCCCAAGGGGCGACCCGAGATCAATAAGATCAAAAGAAAAGCGGCCGCGTACGAGCTTCGAGACGGCACTCTATACAAAAAATCGTACCTAGGACCATTACTAAGATGCCTGAGTAAAGAAGAAGGACACACTATCCTCAACGAATTGCACTACGGAGCAGCGGGAAACCACAGCTCAGGTCGTAGCCTAGCAACACGAGCTAAAACCATGGGATATTTCTGGCCATATATGAATGATGACGCGAGACACATGGCCCTCATCTGCGATGAGTGCCAAAAATTTGGAAAGAAGATACATGCACCGGCAGTGACATTAAACTCGGTTATCAGTCCCTGGCCTTTCGCTAAATGGGGAATCGATATCGTGGGACCATTGCATGTCGGATCGGGGCAGAGAAAGTACCTGATTGTAGCCACTGACTATTTCACCAAATGGGTAGAGGCCGCCCCATTGAAACACATATGGGATAAAGATGTTTTTTGATTCATCTGGGAACACATCATATGTCGCTTTGAGTACTGTGCAAAGAATTGTCTCTGACAATGGGAAACAACTACAGGGTAAGAACATCGACTTGCTATTAAACACCTACAATATTCAAAAGAGCAAGTCTACACCCATGTACCCCCAAAGTAACGGACAAGCCGAGATCACAAACAAGACCATCACCGATAATATGAAGAAGAAGCTCGACGGGGAATATGGAGAATGGTGCGAAGAACTTTATAACGTTTTGTGGTCATACAGGACAACTCACGGAGAGTCAACTGGGTTGTCGCCTTTCATGTTAACATACGGGACCGAAGCCATACTTCCCACAGAAGCAATGATACCTACAACAAGAACTGAAGCATGGAGACGAAACATCTCAGCTGTTCTTATTCTGGCTAAACTAGACGATCTAGAGGAAACAAGAGAGATGGCTCTGCAGAAGATGGAAAATTACCAACGAAGAATCCAGCGAGAGTACAACAAACGGGTTCGACCCAGAGAATTTCAACCAGGACAGTTGGTACTAAAGCATCTACCCAGTTATGAACGTGATAAAAAAGGCGGAAAATTAGCAGCACGATGGGGAGGACCCTACAACATTGTTGAAAAGGTCGGTGAAGGGGCATATAAGATACTAAAATCGGACGGAACACCTGAGCCACGACCATGGAATGCTACGCGACTAAAACTATATCACCCATGAAAACAGGTACGATATACTGTCATTCATTTCCGTGAAATGCCACGAGGGGTTGGAAATATGGCAAGTGCGTCTAAATGGTCGTTTCGAACCCGGGGCGATGGCATTGTGCAATTGCCGGGGCGACTTACACTAAGAAAGACTATTCGAACTCGGGGCGATGGCAGTGTGCAAGTGCCGAGGTAGTCATAGGGCCCTGGCGGTTGGAAACCAGTGGCCGATTGTCGGGGCATTAGTACTCGACAATCGAGCAGTCAACATTGCTCCCCTTGCAAGTGGCCGAAATCACTTGCCCAAGAAAGTTAATCGATAACTTCTTGGGATATCGATCCCCTAGATATTAGGAAGGACTAACTACCCTGCCACTAGATCTTGAAAGACGGTGATGAGATACCTCAATCGGGACATGGCATTGGGCCCGATGACCCTCCCTGTTGAGTGTGTTCAACAGAAACGACGTTTATGATTAACCAACCTACTCATGTTTATGCAGGCATATATAACTTAGTCGCACAAATAAACCATAAGTTGTCGGCGTAACATAAGTAAGAATAGTAACATGCATAATAAGTGTTCGATAACCAGAAAAACAACCAAACTGGCGACGCAGCGCCCCATTAAAAGGTGTACGAGAAATTAAAGGCGTTCAAAAGGATTATAACCCATGACAAAGGGTAAGACAGCGACGCAGTGCTACAAAAGACTAGCTTACTCTTTAGAAGGAACCGGCCCCGGAATCGCTCTCTTAGCGGCAGCATCGGCTCGTTTCTTATCAAGCACCGCCTTTACACCGGCTTTGACCTTCGCGACGAGCTCATCGTTAAACTTCGCTTTCTCAGCAGTAAGATCCTGTGTCAGCTGCGTCGACGCCACTTCGGCAGTGGCTACCCGCTCGAGTAGTTGAGACTCCCTCCTCTTCAACCGAGTATTCTCCTCTTCCAGCGAGGCCACCTTCCTCTGCTCGGCTGCCAAAAAAACAAGCGCAGTCAGTTACATAATGACAGCATTAAGACAACAACAAGGAAAACACATTATAAGGCACACCACATTCCAGTAAAGGGGTAACTACTCTAATGGTTTCTTCAGACTCAGACAAGCTACACTCGAGAGAAGACATCTGGGAAGAAAGTTCTAGATATCTTTGTTCGTTAAACTCATTAGATGGGCAGTACTTCTTATGATCACTCCATTCGGCCCTCTGCCGAGAATGGGCTATCTGCAAACCTGATAATTGAGCTCGAACCCACTCCAAGTCCTCATAAACCTTCTTGGACTCCCTGAGCTTCTCAAGGGACTCTTGGCTACACCTCTCGGCAGCGTTCTTCTCCCCCAAGATACGAAGGCGATCTGCGTGCAAGTCTCGAACCTGAAGCCTCAGCAGACCACATTGACTCTCTAAGTTATCGACCAACAGTGTTTTATCGGCAGTAATACCTTGGAACCGAGCTAAGCTCGCCCTAAGATTATCAATTTCCTCAGGGACGTACTCAAAAGTCTCATAACGATGCAGCTAGATCTGCAGACCCTCGAGCTCGGTCTCTAGACGATCGATTTTATCATCTTTGTTGACAATCCTTTGTTGTAAATTGGACACGTGATCCCGTTCTATATTAAGTTCTCTCTTCAACAAACGATACCTCGTAGTAGCATCGGCCTCCGCACTAGAAGTTTCGGCTAGGAAGGCAGTACTAAACTCAGGATATTGGCACTACAGAATCAATCACGAACACGTGAGAGCTAAATAATTACCTTGGGTATCGGCTAGTCGCTTCTCCAGCCCCCGGGATCGCTCACGCTCCTGCTGTAATAAGAGACGGAGATTCTCTCCCTCGGCAACCTCCCTGCACTGAAGGGCAGCATTTAGCAACGCGCGGTTGACATCCTACAAACACCAATAGCGTTAGCAATGACCCTACAACTCGAATGCATGACCTGATCAACACAACTCACCAGCAGGTCAAAAGTACCCTTCAGGCCGGCATCATACAGCGAGACCGCCTGGATCTTCTCTTCATCCGACAACGAGGCAAAATAAGGAGAAATAAGAGCTCCAAGAGAATTGCACATAGGACCTGAGACGGTAAAGGAGTTGTTGCTCCCTGAATTAGGAACCACAGGAGAAATGGGCTCCAGAAACTCGCCCCCAGAAGCAGTATTCTCTACTTCCTGAGTACCCGAGGCATCCCCACCAGACTTCTCCAATTGCTTCGGCTCCTCTTCATCATCATCGGCTTCATCCTCCCCATCAAAAAGATCATCATCATCATCCCCATCAGACTCGAGATACACAACATCATCGGCAAGAACAACTCCTCTACCCGGTGGCTGTCAGGGGCACGGTTTTTCTGGGGACGAGTAAGTCGCCCTTAGTCTCTTTGCCCTTAACATTAGGCTTCCCACCTACAAGGGTAGACGAAACATCAGAAGTTTTCTGAGGCGACTTCCTCATGAAATGCGATGAAGGCAGCCGATCCTCAAGATCCTCACCATCTCTCGCCGAAGCACCACCAGCATCATCGATCCTCAGCTTCTGCGCATGAGCCAATGTCGGAATCATTCAAGGCAACAAATAGGGGAAAGTACATGTACTACAAAGAAGGAGTAGTATATTTGTTACCTTCGCTGTTTCCTCTTGGCCCCTGCACCAGAACCCCTATCCCTTTTGCGAGGAATGAGGGAATCAAAAGGAACGCTCGGGAGCTTGGACTGAAAACACACAGAAATTGAAACATCGCCCTATCAGTTACCCGAGCCGACCAAATAAATCTAAAGCCAAGAAACATACTCACCCGATCAATATTGACCACCCAGAAGGGATAAGGCTCGGACGGAGGAGGAAAATTGCCGCTCAGAAGGGGACCAGAGATAACCAGAGGAACTCGGTCCCAAGCCGCATCACTAGTATGACGGGCATGTTTGTTGGAACTCTTCCCCTCGGGATCCTCGTCCATTAAAAGCTTCTTGACACCCTCAGGGAGAGTTTTATGACGATGTGGGCTAGCAGCAAAACCAGCAAGATCACCATTGGTGGCAGTCCCACTTCGATAGTTGTCGGCAAAACTGGAAGGAGTATAGTCACTCGCCTGAGAAGGATCGTAGGTGGACCAGGTGGTGGGAGCACACTTGCCTCGACTGCGCATCTCCCACTCGGATAAAATACGAAAGGTATTGCCATTCCACTGAGCCAAGGCACGGGAAGGGCGAATCTTAGAAAGAGCCTCGTACCAAAACGGACGGCTGGGATCGTACAAAGGAAAGCGCAGCCCGAGCTCTAGCTGACCCCTGGTGACAATGGTTGCCTCGGCCGAATGTGGAAACTTTAGAACATCATCCTTCTTCAAAACGCCTCTTTGGCCCGACAAGAGCTTGACGTCATAGCCATGAAGGTCGAACTCATTCTTCAACTGTCGGATGAATTGCTCATCCGACAAGTCTTTAGCAGTTCTCTTGTCAGCCCTACATGAAAACGAAGAAGGATTATCAGAAAATATGGAATCCAAAGCGCGATAATCATGCCTAGAAGGGCTCTCCATAACAAACAAAGAATCGAGCGGCACGACATTTCATCAGAAAACACATAGCTCACGCACCTTTTTTCCACCATGGAAGGGGTTGAAGACGCCATGAAAGCTGGTAGACAGGAGGAGTAAAAGTACTACCAGAATCGGAAATTACAGCGACAACGGAGACGGGGAAGATTCAGGACAAAGAAGGAAAGGGGAAGTAAATCTGCGAAGAAGATAGCTAATGGCAAGGAAAGAAGCAGAGGAGAATGGAGAGAGAGGAGATAAAATGGCTAAGGGAAAGTAAAGAGCGAATGAGGTTTAAAGACCAGACTTATAAACCTCACCGGTGGTAACCGACGTGGAAGGTAAACCAGTCGCAGCAAGTGAAGAAAGTGGGGAACAACATGGCGCAAAACCCGGCATAACCGAGGACGTGGGAAGACGAGGCGGTTTCTTCCCCACGTGTCGATCACACGAGTGGAAGAAGGGGCATAAATGTAGGTGCAAATAATCCATAGAGCTAGGTGGAACCATCCTGGCTAAGGGCGCACCGAGAAAAACAAACACTAGAAGCATTGAATCACCCCATCAGGTCTGGGCGCGAGGAAAGAGGAACGGGGACAGCTCGAAAAGCCGACATAAGGGAGAAAAGCTCTGATGTGACACCCATCGAGTTCGAAGACAATTAATGCCATGACGGGGTTGGTGAAGAGATAAGAGAAGCTCGTCCGAAGCAAGACTCGGCCAAGAATCTAAAGGGCGACACCGGTCACTTCCACCAAACGAACGACATCGGGTGATGATACCACTCGGCTAGATGATTCGGCTCAAGAAAAATGAGAGATCGACCAAAGCACCAGCGAGTCGCTCGAGAGGAACATCCAGAAAGCTAGACCAGGCTCAACACTGTAATATTGATTTATCACTACCTACAGCTATAAATAGAGATCATGTAAGGTAGATAGAGAAAGGGTTTTGGGAGAGTATTGTAAAGAGAGTAGTGTTGAATATATGGTGGAGAAAACATTGTTGAGTGAATTAGATCATTGTAATCTTGTGTGAAGTAATAAGATCATCCCTTTACCCCGTGGACGTAGGTAATCATGCCGAACCACGTACATCTTGTGTTCTTCTATGTCTTTTGTTGATTTACTTCTTAGCATAAATTTTTTGGATGTAGTAGTAGGATTTTCTACATCTACAATAGATTTTTTAATAGATTCATCGTCTTTTTCGGTAGCCCCTAATTCCACATAGGAAATATATTGATATTATTGGTCATCAAGCTAACGAGGAAATGGTGCGTCTAACGCCTAAAGCATCAAGAGAAAATTAATTAATTACTCAACTTCAATCGACAATTCCGTTTGAAGTATCATGGATGTACTTCTCGACCCAAACTTGTCACACTTTCCCACTTTTGTAGCCAATATGTTGTGTACTGTACAATTGAATATATGCTAACCTAATCGATCATATAATCAAGGATGATTCATTAAATCTTTACCGGTCAACCACCTTTTTCTCTCTAATTAGCTTTAATTTGGGAAGTAAGCTTTACTTGTTGGATGATTGATTCATCTAATTTGCCAAAAATGATTCACCTATTAATTCATTTATTTCTCATTAAAAAAATCACAACCTTTTGGTGAAAAATAATGGTTAGACAGAGTTTATTAATGTGTTCTTAATGAAAAGGGAGATTAGGGAAGAAGAAGAATAAAAGTGACTAAAGTTATAGTCAAATTATATTGACTTTTCTACGGGGATGAATAGGAAGAAATAAAATTGAAAAGTAAAATTGTTTAGAAATTCTAAGATAGGTGACAAATAGGAAATGTGTGGGTGACAAATAGGTGAAACCTCTAGAAATAATTCTCTTTCTAGATATATTTCGTTATTTATGAATATTATCTTGTTTAAGAAATATTCCTTTTTAGGTATATTTTCTTAACTAAGAATATTACCTTGTCTAGGAATATTCCTTATTTAAGAATACTGCCTAAAAATCAGTATTCCTTCCTTAAATTACAATTCTATCCTCGATCCTTCTTGAGGATCACTAGTTCTCGGACTGAGGAAGATACACATGTATCATTTAGTCGGGGAAAGGTCACCAGAAGTGACAAATTAAGGCAAACAAATTCATGTGTTGATAGCCACAACTACCGGTAGAAATCTCTGCTCTTGTGTTTCTCGCCAAATGTTCAATCACATTGCACAAGGAAGTAGGGCCCATATCTTCTTTTTCTTAACTTCACTTTCCTATTCCAAAATGACTGATCTCTGGCAAGTACAAATGCACGCCAAAGTCGTTGAAGACAAGTCTGACCGACTTAACATCCTTTTCTAAATCTAACCATATGTTACATCTTTTAGTAATTTGAGGGTGTGGCAAGGCAGTTGTAGTCTAAAATATCTATTCTAATATATAAAACAAACGTGGACATTATTTATATGTCCCTACTTTTATAACCCAACAAATATATCCTTTCCCAAAATAAATATATCCCTACCAATTTTAGGAATAAAAATCCAGAATTATTAGATTACTGAAATGCCCTCCCTATATATTTCAATTAATACCAAATCGGACACAATAACTCCTCATTTTCAGTTACGTTTCTCTCACCAACTCACTCTTCTCTCCCTCGTTTCAATCGCTCCCACTATCTGAAACTGAAAACAAGAAAAAAAAAACTGAAATTCATGGAATAAATCCACTAGCCGTTACTCATAATCAAACATTAATACCTAGCCGTTACTTAAAATCGATCCGGTTGATTAAATCCACTAACAGAAACAGAAAGTTCATAGTTACATTTCGTTTCATCAACAAAACAGAAAGAATATCTTTCATCATCAACAGAAAAGCATCGAACAGAAGGCTAATCAAGTTTTATTTGATTTCGCTGAAGAATTGAATTTGAACAGGTAAAAACACTTTCGATTTTGGTTTTGTTTTGATTTTTGGTTAGAGTTCTTGAAATTTAATTGATGTCGATTCAATTGATGCATGTATCTTTTAGTCTTGATATAAAAAAAGGATAAACAATACTAGTTGATCCGTTGTATGAAAATTTATTCTCTTCATTATTAGGTGAATATGTGTTTGAAGGATTTTAAATATTTTTGTATCATGGCCGATGGTTATCAAAAAAAACAATGGATCAACAACAGTAGTTGATCCGAGTGTAGGGGATAAACAGGCGGTTTATCCAGTAAAAAATAGGATAAACAATAAAAGTTGATCCAATGTAGCAGGAAAGTTGTTCAAATTTATTTATGTGTTTGAAGGAATTTTAGATATCTTTGCAAATGAAAGGGATCAATAGTAGAAGTTGATCAAATGCTGAGGGGATAAACAACAACAGTTGATCCAAATAAAAAGGATAAACAAGAGTAGTTGATCCATAAAAAGATTTTTTTGATGGTTATGTACATTTCTACTATGAAAATATGAATGCTAACTATAATAAGTGTTGAACTCGGGTTGAGAAGACATAATGCATAGAAGATCACCAAGGATAAAGAAGAAGCAAGATGAAAAGGGCACGAAAGAGATTGAGAAAGTTCTGAGAACCAAAAGAAATGCGAAGAACAATAAGATAATTGAAGAAGAGGCAACAAGAAAGAGGAAGAACAAGAGTGCAAATGAAGAAACACAAAGAAAGGTGAAACACAAGAAAATAGTTCATGAAGAAACAAGGGAAAAGTCGGAATCGGGAATCCGAAGAAGAATCGGAGATGATGATGAAGAGTTGGAAGAAGAGGAAAAAGATGCTAAAGATGCTAAAAATGGCAAACCAATAAAAGTCATCAAAGGAAATACAAAGAAAAAGAAAGAGACAACAAGAAAGAGGAAGATGGCATTTGGGAATAAAGAAGCACAACAAAAGTTAAAGGCAAAACTCGGGAAGATAGGCCGAGGAAAATCGAATCGGGAATCAAGAAGAAGCGCAAGGAGAATCGGATGAAGATGACAAAGAAGAGGAAAAACAAGCAAAAAGAACAAACCGAAGAAAGTCCTCAAAGGTAAAAACATACATTGTGATATATATTTGTGATGGTATTATTACTACGTTATTTAAAACAAAATGAAAATGACTAGTTTCATGTATGCGGGCGGGTCAAAGGAGAAAGAAATCACACTCAAAGAAGAACAACAAAAGCCAGAGAAACAAAAGAAGAAAGTTGAGGAAGAATCCAGAACAATCAGAATCAGAAGAAGAAGGGCAAGAAGAATCGGATGAAGATGACCTAGAATCGAAGAAGAGAAACAAATTGTAATATATGAAAAAAAGGTAAAAGGGCAAACCGAAGAAAGTCGTCAAGGTAAATACATGGGTGTAATATTTGTGCTGCTATATATAACTATATTGTTTGAAATATTGAAAACAAAATGAAAATGATTGAGCTTCACGTATGCGGTGGGTCAAGGCTAAAGCAAACCACAACAAAAGGAAAAACAAGAAGGTAGTTGAGGAAGAATCGAAGAATCGAATCGCAGTCCGATGAAGAGGAGCAAGAAGAATCGGATGGAGATGAAGAGGCAACACAGAGCGAGAGCGCAAAGGTAAAAACATTGACTCTTTAATGGAAATATTATATGTAAGCAATCATAGTTTTGGATCAACTGTGACGGCTGGTGATCCGATGAAATTTGTAAACAACCGCAGATTTTTGATCAACATCACATTATGTGTAAAAATATGTGTAAAATATGACATAAGAGGTAGTTAAAGCATGAACCGTGATTACACATATTTATACGTCGCACCTCACTGAGAGCAAGGGCTACGCCTCGTGAAAATATATTATGGGTAGAATGCAAGAAAACAAAAGATTATTGTCAAAAATGAAAAGGAAAATGATTTGAGTTTCATGTATACGGCCAAATCGAGAGCAAAGGAACAAAGAATCAAAGGAGGTCTACAACCATTGGTTTGAAATGGGAATTTTCTATGCAAAAAGTTTGAAGTGGACGATGCAAATAACAAGAAGAAACAGAAACTTGCAAAAGCATCGAAGGAATCTCTATATTGGGAATTAATCGGCCTATTTTATGTAATAGACACGAGTATGAGTGGTAAATGGATGAACAAGATTAATCTTGCAATGCGGTATTGATGAGTGCATTTGATAAAAAACCAGAAGTTCAAATTTGAGAAAGCGAAGAGTGCTCTCGGAAGCAAGAGATTTCGCTTTGATATTCAAGATGGAGACGAGTGGATGAGAGTGAAGAATTGAGGCAAGAATCTAACTCGAAGAAAGGGCTCGACTACAGCGAATTCTTAAATAAAAAAGTTCGGACAGGAAAAACCAAAAGATTGTCCGAACCAATATTGAAGGCCGAGTTGTACACAAACTGAAAAATGCAACAGAAGATGAGTCGATCCGAGCATTTTGTAAGACTTTCGGTAGAACATGTGGTTATGCACGGTTTTCTTATTCCCAAATCTTTGGTATGACATCGTTCCCAAAGAAATGGTTGCCTCATATCTTACCGATGGACAAAGTGTCATGGCCGGATCATGTGGTGGAATGTTTGATTTGAACCTGGCAAACAAGAAGAATAACCAATTAGCTATCGGTACATTGCACAACTCTCCTAGTGGTAAGAAAAAACGTTAATTTTGTAAAAAAAAAATGTTTATTGTTGTAGAGAGTGAAATGCATACTATTGGATAAAACTAACATTGTTGTTTATATTATGCGGTGTTAGTTCTGCGAACATACCGATAAGTACATAACGAAAAGGAGAATTTCAAAATTCAACTCCAAGATTCCCTACGATGGAACCAAAACATTGTGCAAGCGGCTTGCAAGTGACTTTGGCAACAAATTGAATAAGAAGGCAATTGATATGACTTGGTTCGTTACAAGACGGTAATTTTTTTACTATATTTATCTTTACTATTACAAAGGTACCATTTTTTAAGTGAATGGGGTCAACGACCAATGTTGATCCGGTTTTAGTGTCGATTTTTGTGGATCAACAAGGAAGTTGATCCATGTGAATAGGATCAACAACCAATGTTGATCCCGGTTTTAGGGTGTGTACACTATTTCCAGCTCCTCCAATTCTAAGTTTTTTGGATCAACATTGGAAGTTGATCCATGTGAATGGGATCAACGGCCCGGTGTTGATCCCGGTTTAGTAATACACTATTTCCGGCTCCTCCAATTCTAAGTTTTTGTGGATCAACGGTGGAAGTTGATCCATGTGAATGGGATAAACAACCAATGTTGATCCACTTTTACTATCGATTCTTTGTGGATAAACAATGGAAGTTGATCCATGTGAATGGGATCAACAACAAATGTTGATCGGTTATTTAGCTACACTATTTTGACTTGTGTTGATCATGCTTGATTTCATCAAGACTTTGTTGATCCAAGTTATTCTGTGAGGAGAAATATTTAATTGACTTTATCGACATCGCAAGAGAACTGGAACAAGAGAGGACAAGGATAAAGGAGCTAGAGGAAGAAAACATCTTTCTTGTTTGTGACAAGTATGAGATTCATTACATGGACAAGGTTGAAATTAAAAAGTTTGTCAAAGACACGTTATTCTTGAGAGAGTTGTATGAGAGGAACAAGGACAAAATAGAGTTGCAAGTTGGAGAACAAGAGCGACTTGCGGCATTGACAAGAACATAGAAGAAATGGCGGGGGAGAGGAAAATATTTATCGGGGAATCACCTGAATAGGAATAAACCAACATATACAGGGGCGAATTTGAAGGTTTGGAATTTGAAGAATTGTTCACAGGATAAACAACAAGGAGAATCATGCAGGCAAGGAAATCAAGAGCGATGAAATGAACTATGCGGCGAATGATCAACCAATGAGATGGGAATCAAACTAGAGTAAACAAAGAAGTCAAGTTTCGGTGGCTGTGAACAATGAAGACACTCAAGAAATGGAAGCGATTCTTTGGGAACCTGTGAGTACTTTAGCAATCACTTTCAGAAGGCTTTAATGAAGGAAGAAAACTAAGGCAAGTTGATGATTTAGAGCTCAATCTGTTGTTGAAAACAATGCGAGCTTGATTAGCTGGTTGAAAACATTGCAAAAATGTCTTTGGAATATTAGAAGAGAAAGATGGCATACCAATGAAGAGAAGAGCCCGTCAAGTAGAGAAGAAGAATGATGACATACAAATGGAAATGGTTGTGCTTGACACTCCTCCACTTCGGCAATAAAACCCAGGCAGAACTGGGTATGTGCATCCAAGTAGCATCTTAGGAGTTTCGGTGCAATAATGGAGGAGTACATAGCATAACACAAGAAACAAAAGAAAGCGAAGAGGTTGAAGAGCAAAGTAGAAGAGGATGACAATACATTAGGAGCTGAAATACGCGCAGGGTTGAATAAATTGTTTAATTTGGAAGCAGTTGAGGAGCAAATCAAGAGGAAACCGAATCGGAGGAACAGCGAGTCGATTCTCTTGTTAAACGGGTGAAGAAAGGAGAAAATCAAAGAGAAAAACCATATAAACTTGAAGTCGAAGTCAAACACCTCTTGCTAGCGTAGAAGGAGACAAAGGAAAGGTGGAAAAAGGAAAAAAAGAAGAAATACAAATAATTGCCTCGACACTATCGACAGTCAAATTGATAACACACTACGGAAGCCAAAAAAGCAATTGAAATAAAAAAACTAAAATTGTGGAAGAAAATCAATGAGCAGTGAAAAAGAAGTCATCGAGCCATTCTTTGAGAATGCAAGTTGAATGGTATGTAATAACATATTCAAAGTCAAACACCTAAGTTAACATAGTTTTTTTTTTTTTGGGGTTATCTTAGCTCTTTTTAATAACATATTCATTTGTTGGTTATTTTGCGGCGACAAGCTTACGCTTTTATTTAATCAAGATTTGATAGTTATCATTTGGAAGTACATCTGAGTGTCTCTTTGAATAATCAAAACATTCATTTGAGATTGTTGATTACTACCAACATCTTTGAAATCAAAGATGGATTCGCGTATAAATCTTGTTACAAGAACCCGTCATTCTCTCAAGCAAATGATTATGTAAGTAACGATAAATCTTTGTTTGTTTTGTATGTCAACAACAATTGTTGATCCAAAATAAGTTGGATCAACATCCATTGTTGATCCAGATAGGTTGGATCAACAACAATTATTGATCCAAAAAATAAGTTAGTGATTATGAATGAATATTCTTTTGGTATGTATAGCTTGAGGAGTTTTAATTGCAAATACGATATGTTGTTCTCTGGTTACGATATCACGGTTCCATTTTATTTTTGTTGACAAATGTAGTTTTTGCTTATACGTAGATGATCCATAATATTGCAAACTAATATATTTGAAAAAATATTAATCTGACGATATTGGGGATCGATTGCTTGTGAAAAAAATGGAAAAGGTAGAGAGATGTGGGATTAAGAAAGGCGAGGGAACGATTTGGGGAATATTGAAGACACATACCTCATTGTGATGTGCTTGGTGACAGGGACGGTGTTGGATACCATTGGGTGGTGCTAGCATTGGTAAAGGAAAATGGATAGTGTACTGACTCTGTGGCTTAAACGCACTTACAATTGGCAATATATGGTGATGATAGTATCATTTGTGTAATGGTTGAATGAAATGGGCCACAAAGATTCAGAGGCAAGGTGGTGAAATACAGGACAAGCTTTTCACATTGACTTGTAGCAAGCACAAGACGGACGCTGGACCCATTGCACACTTGCATGTACATGAAGAATTTGGTGAGCGTGGAAACTATGAACACCTAAAATGGAATCGCTAACTTAGATGAGAAGTTGAACAAGAAGCGAGTGAAGTGCGGCGAGAATCTTGTCGGAAATGGGTTCATGGAAGAAACCGGAACAACTTCTGATTGATTTCTTGACTCTATTCAAGAAAAATCCAATCAGACTCGAGTTGAACAAGTAGTTGATCCTGTTGAACCAGCAAGTGAACCATTAGAATGAGCTTGATCTCATAGTGCATGTTCATTACGTAAGAGAAAATCTAGCGTAGTTTTAAACATACTTATCTTAGTAAGTAAATCTTAATGATGTAGGTCTGATTATGAATGAATTATCATGAATTATTATGAATGTCTTAAATTTATATAAGTACGATTATGAAGGAATGTTCTGAGGAATGTATAGCTTGAGGAGTTTGCTAGTAAATACGGATAGAACCATGCAATTTTTTTGTTTGTTTTGTGTGTAAACAACCAATGTTGATCCAAATAAGTTGGATCAACAATGGTTGTTGATCGGTTAAGTTGGATAAACAAACAATCGCTTGATCCAAATAAGTTGTTATTATTATGAATGAATGTTACATGTATGCATAGCTTGGGAGTTTACTAGAAAATACAAATAGGACCATGCAAATTTTAAATGCATTTTGTGTCAACAGTCATTATTGATCAAATAAGTTGGAACCAAGGAACACAATGTTTCCACACTATAGTGTAAACAACTATTGTTGATCCATTTTAGTTGGATCAACAATAGAAGATTGATACCGTTTGTATAAGTATGTTTTGTAAAATAAATAAAGATGTAACATGAACTGACATACTTGAAACAAAAGAATAAAATTCATAACAACAAACTAAGAGTGTATATCATTTAAAAAAATAGCAATTGCAAACTTAAAAAAGCATAAAAAAGAAAAAGAAAACAAGTTGTTGAATATGAATAAAACCAAAAACTTGAACAACATCCCTCTTCAAAGAACTTGATCATCCGGAATGAGACTCCTTGCGAAGCGTTGGTGCACGCAGGGCCAAAGGAGCTGCGACAAGTTCGAACGATTGTGAAAGGTGAGCATCCCACATTGGCCACACTTCCTCTTCTTGCGCACCTTTTCACGACAACACCTCCTATATCCTAACACGTTTTAGCCTTCGACAGCTTGTTCATCGACCACTTCATTTGAGGCAAAACATACCCACCTTTTATTAATTCGGGAGGCTTCTGAGTCAAATCGGGAATAGGATATATGGGTCGAGAGTACAACTTTCTATAGTAGTGAAGTATAGTAAGGGCTAATGTATTTGTATGGTTCATCATTTAATACGCACATAACATGGCTTTCATTGCATGAGTGCAAGGAAAGCTATGTTCGCGAGAATGTCCGAGAAGGTACCATGGAAAATTAACAAAGGGGGTCTGCTATAGGTCCTAGAATCCAAGTCGGAGAAAGAGATAATTTTAGTATGCTTTCTGATATTTTGAGAGAAGAAAGATTTTAAATCATCTTCTTCTCAAAATAATTGATCTCGTCCATTAAACTTGTATGAATTCTTATGTAACCTCAACAATCATAGTGAAGAATCGTGGATTATCCTCTTGTTAAACCTTGCTTGCAGAAATATAGTGAGGAGTAAGCCTTGTAGTCCACTTGTTAGACTGCTTTCAATAACCTCTTGTAATTCGCTCCATTACCTTAGCACGAATACCATCGAGAAGCTCAATTCTTTTGAAGAAGACGGCTTATCATGCTTAATAACATTATTAAAACTCTAAACAATATTAGATGTGTTCTCACCCCACCTTTCTCCACAGGAATGCATGATCCCATTGATTCTGAGTGGAATCTTCATCATCCAAGAAACCACCGAATCTAACTTTAGATTACTCATACTCTTTGCGGCTGACATAAAATTTTTCCTTTGTTAATGCGGTGTAGCACTCTTGAATAACTTGACCGGTTTATGTCTGCTCTTACCCTTTGGAACTCTTAATATTTCCTTTCATATGGTACAACAAAGAGGAATGGAAAGCATTTGGGAAGACTTAGAAACATGCTTCAACAGACCGATTCCACGATGCGATATGATGGTGGAGTGGCCCGATCTCCTGAATAATACCCTTCAAATTAATTAAGAACCATTCCCAACTCTCACAATTTTCACAAGGAACAATTCCAAATGCAAGCTGGATAGATTTCTACAAAAACCAAAAACAAAAACAAAAATAAGTGACCATAACTAGTGTCAACAAACAAAGTTGATCCATTCCGGTTGGATCAAAGTCACGATTGATCCATTTCAGTTGGATCAATGAGAAATTGATTGTTAAAAGAAACAAAATATAGTTTTGGATCAAAAGTCACAGTTGATCAATAAAATCAGTAAGCAATGATGGTTTGGATCAAAAGTCACAGTTGATCCATTTCGGTTGGATCAATGAGAAGTTGATTCAAAACAAATTATAATTTTTGGATAAACAATCGATTGATCCAATAAATGCTGTAAAACAATCATAGTTCACAGATCAATACTCATAGTTAATCAACAATCATAGTTGATTCATGCTTGAACAATCACATTTGATCGATGAAGTAGTTAAAGCATGAATTTCAATGCAAAACCAAAAAGAAAGTAGTATAAGTACCCTAAGCTACATATTGTATTACGTGGCACCTCAATGAGCTACGCCCTCGTGAAAGATTAAATACAATGTAGAATCTAAAAACCTATAATAAAAGCTACATTTATCAACCAAATGAATGCATAATAGTAAAAGGTTAAAAGTAAAAAAACATGGATACAAAATGAAAAATAGTAAAAAGGTTAAAAAGTCATACGTTGGTTACGGTTTGCCGCAAGCAACCATAAGACCACCCTTGAACTTCCCGGTGAGAAAGGTACAAATGATAAATAGCATGTAGACGGCATTAATTGTTGAAACGATTATGGAAGCTTCAAAAGCAACAAAAACCTTTTGAAGCGACGCGTCACACACTATCATACTCAAAATTCACAACACTTCCCGAGGATTATCTGTTCAATTGCATCTTTATACCAAACTAAGTCCGAATAGGACTTGGCGTCATCACCAAAGAAATGTCTTGGTGAATTAAAACCGTGATATGCCCGACTATACGTGAGAGGTCAACTCCATATTCCATTGGAGTAAATCTATAACATCAGCAGTCTTCTTCTTCTTGATGCTCGTAAATCATCGACAATATATTCTTCATAAACGATTTTCTCGTCCTAACTTTTGATGGATCCAAAAGAAGCTAAACTACATGAATGCTCTGTGATATATCTCTTGCATTTAAATACACCATTTGAATTGGCGAGAGAGAGGCGTGAAGCCTCCGACAATTTTCCGTCTTTGAACTTGCACTCCCACGATTAATGTCGTACAAAGTCACTCTTAACTAATTTGTATTTTGCGACCACTAAACATTTCATACTTTGTAACGAGTCCTTAACTTCCTCAATACCACCTTCAAACACGCCTCTTCTCGGTTAAGATGTTGACCCAAGCATCGAGACTTCTTCGGGACCTTTTTGATCAAACACGCATCATCGTGACGTCTTCCCACGGCTACCTCATCGCCGGAAATACAACAGTGATGACGAAGAAGCGAAGCGGGGAGCGAAGAAGATGATGAAGAAATGGAATCAACACAAGTCCTTAACTCGATTTCAAACTTCAAGTCAATCCCTTGTGAGCTCTGATAGTGAACGAAAACCTCAAATCCAAATCATGATTGATGACACGAAATCCATACAAGTGTAACCAAAGAGAATCAGTCTTGGGAACATAAGGCCACTTTTGTTTCACCACACTTATCATCTCCTTGCGGTAGTTGATCCCAAACGGGATGCGAGACGGTCGATTGCAAATTTGAACTCTGCAACTACCATCTTTGGCCCACAACAAACCGCAACATATAGTGTTGTTCGTAAATTTGGATCAGCGGTGATCACACTTGATCCAATAAAATATGATTCATGATCATAGTTTTGGATCAACAAATCCTGATTGATCCAATAAATATGTATATGTGATCCGCGGTTGATCCAATAAATCTTTGTAAACAATCGCAGATTTTGGATCAACTTGTCCTGATTGATCTAATAAAAAATGTATAAAACAATCATAGTTTTGGATCAAACAGCGATGATTGATCCAATAAATCTCTTATGTGATGTGATTAATCCAATAAATATAAATAACATTTGATGTAAGAGGTAGTTAAAGCATGAATTTCAATGCAAACCAAAAGAAAGCAAGATAAAGTACCCTAAGCTCGTATTGTATTTGCACCTCATAAAACGTCAGAGATCAATATCACACAAAGTTACATTCAATGTAGACATTGAGAAACCTAAAATAAAACGTATTATTCGAGTTATCATGTTGATTCTATTATGTAGATTTATAGTGGTGTGTCTAGATTAAATGATTATCTATTACCAAATACAAACATTTTGTGTTCAGAAATTTGGATCAACAACAATAGTTGATCAAAATAAACTAAACATCGTCTTATTTTTGATCCCAGCCGTCAAGGTTGATCCAAAATAATATCAACATCTCGTGAGCATAATCAATAGAGTGCTAAAATACATCATCAACATTTCAACATAAATTTCGGATCAACAACAACAGTTGACACAAAAAAAAATTCTTGACATTTGGCATAACGGTTGATGAGCGAGATTTAAGAAAAAGAAAGTGTAAATACGGATCAAAAATTAAAACTACCCGTTTAATAGATGAATAAGGATCTAGAATCAAACTATATCAATATCAATCAATCTAACGGAATAATCACGAAATCAATCTTCCAACATAAATCACGATCCTTGATCAACAACGAAAAAACAAAAAATTTTACACCACGAACAATGAAAAAAAGAACATGCAATCATCAAAAACAACTATGAATCTTCAAAATAACATCAACATTACCAATTTGTTGAGAAAAAAAGATCCGGTGTTTTTTACATTTTTGAAATTTCAGTTAAATGGAGCAAAAATCCAATGATTTTCCGTTGATTGATTGATGAATCTTGGATGCATGATAACGAAGAAGATGGAGGAGAAGATGAATTTCAATCTTTGAATCGTAGATTGAAACTTAAAAAAAAAAATCTTGAATCTTGATTCGATTTCTCTCTTTCAGTTCTCTTTTGATTTAAATTTTAGTTGATTGATTGATGAATCTTGACACCAAGATAATGAAGAAGATGAGAAGATGAATTTCAATCTTTGAATAAGTAGATTGAAAAGAAAAAAATTCTTCCAAATTTTTTTCTCACGAACAATCAGTTACATTTCTCTCTCTTCGATTTAAGTTCTTGTTTAGAATCTGAATTTAGTTTTGTTAATCAAATATATCTAGGTATATTTGGAAGTCTAAAAATAGTTATTGGGCCTGATAGGCTCAGATAAGGAGAGGATGGGGATTATTATGTGATAAGGATATTTGTATAATCCATCAAAAGTAGGGATAATAATTCAATTACCACA
>JAJJWW010000163.1:71114-150448 GCA_023531295.1 Papaver armeniacum
ATCTAGCTAGTGGAGTATATTAAGTTTATCAACCTCTTGATAAACTTCTCATATGTCAAAGCTCACTACTTACACGTACGGGTTGTTGTACTATAACTTATTTTCTATTTTCATGATGTAACAACTATCGTTTGTCCTATTTTATAGCTTATTAAGCTTAATGCTCGGTTCTTCAATTACACCTATTATTTAGTTAGTTATTGCTGTATTCTTATCTCAAGTAACAATGTAATATGTATAAATATCACTCAATGAAATCAAACTCTTCATTGTGAGAGAAAACAACTTGTCCACCCGTATTATTTTATGGTATAATAGAGCTAGGTTAGTTTTTTTTTGTTTTCTGAAACCTAATCATCATGACTATGGGAGGCGATCAATCAAACCCAAACCCTTCCACTGTCAATCCTAATTTAAATCCTTCTATTGGAAATCAATCCAATCAATCCATTTCAAACCCTTCAGTTGCTAATCAATCAAATCCAAACCCTATCATTGTCAATTCGATAAGGCTATTGGTTTTATCTCCCCACCAGCCCTTATTATGTGCACCCGTCCGATAATCCTACATCATCATTTATACTCCTCTTCTCAACAAATGACAATTATTGCACCTGGGGCATAGGGATGGCAAAGGCTCTGAGTGCGAAAGGAAAGACATGGTATATTGATGGAACTCTGAAAAACCTACAAACCCATTGGACTTACCTCACCTGGACTCGCCGCGATGATTTGGTGGGAAGTTGGATCTCCAAATATGTGGACCCCTAGATCCGTTCAAGTACCATGAATTTCCCATCCGCACGGAACAATAATCGGATATAAAGTCTAGGTTTTCCCATCACAATGCATCAAATTTGCATTAAAACAATCTATTGCGAATCACAAGAAAACTGGAGTGTTATGATGTATTACACTCATCGGGAAATCTCTGGGATCGAGTTGGATGTGTTTAGGCCAATTGAACCTTGTATCTCAGTAGGAGCTGCAAGAATTTTATGAACAACCATCACCCGGATGGATCTCCATGGAGTTCCTACAAGGTTTACGAACGATTCTCATCATTGCGTAGTCGATTCTACTCATGGAGCCTATGCCTTCGCCTACAAAGATATATAATCATGTCCGTCGGGAGGAGTGCGATAAGTGTATACACTCTTCTTCTGTTCCATCTATTGAATCAACTACTTTGAATGTTTTCGGGAAATCCTAGGAATTTTGCATCTCCCGGAACCTGTAAATGCTCATAACCAAGGCAATAACAAACGACAGAGGCCTTTTGTGACCATTGTAACAAACATGGCCACACAAGAATCACCTTACTGGAAACCCAGATGGTTATCTAAAGGATTTTCCTAAATCACGTGATCATGATTCTCACCGGTTGTCTGCTTTGTTAACACTCCCCGCCGCACGGCTCATCTTGCCGCACCAACCATTAGTGCACCAATATGCATATCTCTTATCTCGTTGGAACCCGGCCGAGTTGGTGGTGATGCAATTCCATTTGCAAACTTTTGGTACTTCTCTTTCTTTCTTGCACTATTAATGACCGGATTGTAGATAGTGGTGCTACTCATCACATATGTTCCCCTCTTTCTTTTTACCTCATACCTTGGTTTATAAACCAATCAATGTTCAATTACCGGATGGATCTCATACATCTGTGACTCATATTGGGTGTGTTGATTTATCACCTAGTATTAAACTCTTAAACGTTTTCTTTATCCCAAGTTTCAAATTTAACTTGCTTTCTGTCAGTCAATTGACTCACCACAACAAATTGCTGTGTATCCTACTCACACGAGTCTTGTTCTTTCAGACCGTTTAACGGCAAGGAGATTGGATGAGTAGAAACTATTGTATGTCTCTACAATTGTCGTCCTCAACCATTTACTTTCTCTCCGTATAATGTCATAAACATTGAAACAGCGTAAAATCGCCGTCTCAGGTCATCCAAACATGGATTGTTTAAAGTTTTTAGCTACCTAATTTGCTTACATTAGTTTTCAATGTAATCACTTATGTGATGTTTGTCCACATACGAAATAAACTCGTCTCAAATTTAATAAAATATTTCTTCATCTTCCCATGTTTTTCAATTGATATATGCTGATATATGGGGACCTTTTTGGCCCCATCTTTTCCTAGGTGCTAAATATTTTCTCACTATAGTAGATGACTACTCTAGATGCACTTGGGTATATTTGATGAAAAAAATCGAAACTTTATTGTTTCTTCAATATTTTTTCAACTTTGTTATGACTCAATTTGGTCATAAATTAACCAAAGACATATCTTCTGGTATTACTTACTTTGCCCATACATAGTCATTACAAACTTTCGTTCGACAATGGGGCTGAGTTCAAATCAAGAGAGCTTCAATCTTGGTTTCATGACAAGGGTATTCTCTATCAAACTAGTTGTGTTTATACCCCACAACAAAACGACGTTGTTGAGAGAAAACATCTCCATTTACTAAACGTCGCATAAGAGCGTTACGATTTCAATCTAATCCGCCTCTTCACTTTGGGGAGAATGTGTTCTTGCTACTACATATCTAATCAACAAATTACCATCTCCCGTATTGTCTCACAAATCCCCTCATGAGTCACATTTAATCAACCACTAGATTACTCAAATTCATGTGTGTTTGGTTGTCTCTTTTTTGGGAGAAATACAAGGATTTCTCACGACCAACGGGCTAAACTCTGAGTCATTTTTGGTTATCCTCATGGGCTTAAAGGTTACAAAATATATGATCTCGAAACTAAGTCTATTTACACCTTCTAGAGACGTAGTATTTCACGAGAATTCTTTTCCTTTCAAGGATTTGTCACATACTCGCATGTACCGGCAGGTACATTCTCTCGGGATTCATATGTTTATGATCTTTTTTTTTTCTCCTTTGTTTTCTTATCCATCCAACCATCCGGTTCTTCTTCATGATTAAACTCGATCCTTCTCACATGATTACAAGACAAAGTTCTTCCCGTTTGAAACTCATCTCGACACTCCATGCAATGCCATGCATCCAGTGTCTCCGTCCTCACCTTCTATAACTACTCCCGTTGTTCTATCTGTTGTTCCTTTTCAAGCACCATTATCCTCCTCGAATCAGACTACTGATTCTTTGCTTGATATGAATTCATCTCCAGAAACTTCTGTTCGTGAATCTCCGGTAACATCAATTCATGAATCTTCTCTTCCTGTTGTACATCCACGCCCTTTTCGTGATCGCAATCCACCAACATATTTGCGGGATTATTATTGCTCTACTGCTAATCTTCTTCTACCTCAGTGTGCAATCTTAAATCACGCCTCGGCTATCCTCGTGATTATTTATCTTTTGATAAATTCAATCCATATCATAAGGCTTTTCTATGTTCCGTTCTTCTTAATGAAGAACCTAAAACATTCTCTCAAGCAGTCAAGTGTCCAAAATGGCGCGCTGCCATGGCTAAAGAAATTTTAGCTCTTGAAGCAAACAATACATGGATAATGGTTGATTTACCACCAGGAAAAACAACCATTGGATGTAAGTGGGTTTTTAAAATCAAATTTAACTCAGATGGTTCTATAAAACGTTATAAAGCTCGTCTTGTTGCGAAAGGTTACACTCAACAAGAAGGAATTGACTATTATGATACCTTTGCACCAGCTTGCAAAACTAGTTCTTGTCCGTGTGTTACTTTCTCTTGTTTATGAAGAAATATATATGGAAGATTCCACGGAGTTTACACGAAAGTGAGTCCAAAGTCTTTGAACTTAAAGAATCTCTATATGGCCTTAATCATGCCTCTCGTCAATGGTTTGCTAAATTATGTTCAGTTTTACTAGCTGAAGGATTTAAAAAATCTCTATGTGATAACTCTCTTTTCACATATCATTGGGGTTCAACTTCGATTTTTGTCTTGGTGTATGTCGACGACATCATTATCACTGGCACATATGATAGCTTCATTAATTCCCTCAAGCTACGTCTAGCTTCTCATTTTTCCATTAAGGATCTTGGCCGCTTACAATATTTTCTAGGTATTGAGGTCTCTCGTTCCTCTAAAGGAATTTTCTTATGTCAACGGAAATATGTTCTAGATATTCTTAAGGACTCTGGTCTAACAGGTGCTCGTGTATCTGTTATTCCAATGGATTCTCATCTCAAGTTACTTCCTACTGATGGCAAGGAATTAACTGATCCAATCTCTTTTAGACGCCTTATTGGTCGTCTCCTGTATCTCACAGTCACTCGTCCTGACATAACTTATTCCGTGAATTATTTGAGTCAGTTTATGCAAAAGCCTCGCACATCTCATCTTGATGCTGCTCTTAGAATTCTACGTTATCTCAAGGGAACCATAGGTCATGGAATATTTTTATCTTCCACTAGTTCCCTTTCCCTGCATGGATACTCGGATTCAGATTGGGCAGGCTGTCCAATTACTCGCCGCTCCACTACAGGTTACCTTGTCAAAATAGGTGATAGTCCTATTTCTTGGAAATCCAAGAAGACCTACTATGGCTCGTTCTTGGTACAGCGAATATCGTGCTTTGGCAAATCGACAAACAAATTACAATGGTCGTATTATCTTTTCAATGACATGCATATTTCATGTACTTTTCCTATCACTATTTCATGTGATAGTCAAGCAGCAATTCATATGGCTCAAAATCCAGTCTTTCATGAACGCACTAAACATATAGAAATGGACTGTTACTTCGTTCGTGAGAAATTACTTGCTGGATTGATATTGCCAAAACACCTACAGTCTGCTGATCAGCCTGCAGATATTTTTACGAAGCCACTAGGAGCTCCATAATTTGGCCGTCTGGTTAGCAAGTTGGGCGTTCGTTCTGGCTCTACCGCTCTAACTTGAGGGGGGGTATTAAGTTTATCAACCTCTTGATAAACTTCTCATATGTACAGGTTCACTACTTACACGTACAGGTTGTTGTACTATAACTTAGTCTTCCTATTTTCATGATGTAACAACTATCAGTTGTCCTATTTTATAGCTTATTAAGCTTAGACGTTCGGTTCTTCAGCTACATTTTTTTTTTAGTCAGCTGCACCTATTCTTTAGTCAGTCCTGTTATGTATTCTTATCTCAGTAACAATGTAATATGTATAAATATCACTCAATGAAATCAAACTCTTCACAGTTGTGAGAGAAAACAATCCTGTCACCCATATTTCTTTAGCGTAAACGAGTTTTACTGCTCTACCTACCTGAGCTGCGAAATTCATTGACTTGTATTCTTTCCATGTGAGTTCGGAATCCCCATTTTTTCTATTATGGATAATTGCCTCGTGCTCTTCCTGATAACGTACCATGTTAGCATCATGCAAATTTTATATTTCTAACCCAAGTAACGTGTATACTGATCTGAAATTGTAGTCTAACGGTCAATTCCTTCAACACTGCAGGATTGTCTGTAAAAGTAACTTAATGGTGAAAGTTGTTGATAAGGAAGTCAGTTTCAAAGCTGGCAAAGAGAAACACAAACATCATGTCCAGCGCAAATGTTTCGGTTATTGGTGTTCGTTCTTTCTCTAATTCTTCAAGGACATAATCAAAGAAATCACCATCCCCTCTACCTATGTTATATTAGGCGCTAGGCTAGGCGAGACGAGGCGGCAGACCTCTCGCCTAGCGCCCAGGCGCCTAGGCGCGCCTAAGGCGCCCTATGCGACCACTGATCCGATTTATAGTTACATGAGCAAGGAGCAATATGAATACAATCGTGATTGTAGCTATATAATCAATTATAATAATGGTGATTGATCCTTGACTAATTATAACCTAAATCAAGCTATCTAATTCAGGAAACAAATATATACAATATCAACAGTCGTGATTGTAGCTATAGAATCAATTATATTAATGATGATTGATCCTTGGATAATTCTAACCTAAATCAAGCTAGCTAATTCAGGAAATAAATATATACAATATCAATTCCGTTAGCTAATTCAGGAAACAAATATATACAATATCAATTGCGTAATATATGTCAGAGACATTCTCGGCGTTGAAGATGCATTAGCTAGATGGATATTGCTTGTCAATGCTATGTCTTGAAAACTAATTCATTAGCGGGTGTGTTGCACAACATTTGTTCCGGGGGTTCTATTACCTCTAATACATATCAGTCAAACCTTAATCTTCTTCTGTCTTCTCTAACAAATTCATGTAACAATACGATCATCCGACATGGATATTACAGGTGGTCGAAAGCCTAATACCACCTACGGAATGTATCAGTGTAGAGGTGATGATATTACACTTGATCAATGTCGATACAATGTTGATTCTGCCACTAAAGAAGTTCTACTTCGTTGTCCAAACCTTCAACAAGCAATCATCAAATACAAAGAACTCGTTTTGAAAGTCTCTGATGAGTTATTCTTCTCAATCATGCAAGATAAACCATTATTTACTCTCCCTAATGCAAAACCGGTTACAAATCCGGATAAGTTTAATCCACTGTTCAACTAATAAAAAGTTATATGCTACCTACCACCTACACATGGCGCCTTTGTCGCTTAGGCTAGCGCCTAATACTTCCTCGAGGCGCCAAAGGCGCTCGCTTAACATGCCTAAGGCGCTGGCTTGGAAAGTAGAGGAAAATTTAATTCCTCAGGCGCTCGACCTACGCTTAGTGCGCCTTGGCGCCTAGAGGCGAGCGCGCCTTTACAACATAGCCCTCTACCACTTTCTGGTTTTTCAGGACCTAAAGCGACTCAAAATCATGTTGTTTACTTATGGACGAACCCATGCAAGGATAAAAAAAAGAAAAACTCTGCCTCCCAAATATCTTTGAAACAGTTTCAGGATACCAAAACTGTTAAATAATGCACATCCTAGTCATTTTCAAATTTTGTACCCAAATGCTGAACCGTTTTGTAGAGGAGAATTGACTTACAGCCCTGCCAAGTGCACCTCTTGTCCAAACCATAGCTAATGGGCCTGGTGACCCCTCGCCACTATGTTAACTCTGCCTTTTGCTTTCTACATATATATATACTCTTCCCGCAGAATAGTCATTCAAGTATTTTAGCTATGGTTACCGGAAAACGTCCGAGATCTATCCGTGCTGATGAAGAAGATAACAAAATTAGGACCGTAAAACGTCGGAGATCTATCTGCGATGATGAAGAAGATAACCTAATTAGGAAAATCTTCAAAGTAACCCTAGAAAAGGAGGATTCAACTTTGGAAAACGAGGAGTTTGATGGAAACCTAGACAAAGCGAAACGACTTAAAGATTTAATGGTGGAGGTTCTCAAAGACCGTTTATCAGAACAATGCGACGGTAATTCTGAAGCTGAACACCCTTTACCTTATTTAATTGGATGTTATCGTCGTGCTAATGAAGAAGAAGATGAAAATCAAATTAAGTTGGCCATGGGAGATACTAGTTATACTCAGTGTTGTGCCATGAACAGTATTACTAGCCAAGCAAAAGAACTTGTTGTTTCTCATAGCCTGATACATCTTGTAGATTCAGTTCGCGCAACAAACAGTGAAACCAAGTCATATCTACTGCCACTACTGTACTCAAAAGTTTCACGCGGCAAATCATTAGATTGTCCGAACGGGTTTCTGGAGCAACTGATCAATGAATCCGATTTTGATAGTTTGAGTTTTGTTTTAACACCATTGTACGAGGATTTTAGAAGCAAGATAATGAAAGAGGATTTGCGTGGTAACTTTGAAGAGCCATTGAAGGGATTAACTTATTTTGTTAAAAATCCAATCTGTGCTAAAATTCTAGTGAATCACCCATTCTGGAACCCCAAGGTTACGAACGGGATTGAGTTAGAGAATCTAAGCATGCTAGGTGGTTTCTTTAATGTCAGTCTTATACCAGACGATAGATTCTACAAGAAGAAAGAACGCTGTTCTCGTAGGTTACTGACTCGACGAACAAATATCAAATCGTCGTTTACGAAAGAGATTAGAACTCGAACGAAAATTCTGCATGATGGGCTTGAAGAAGTGCTTCTTTCTCTCCTGAGAAGCTGTGATACGCAAGAGAGTGTTTTCGAGTATCTAGCGGAGATAATTAGGCGAAACTCTTCAATGGCTAAATTGCAGGTTGATCCGAATTGTGGGAGTTTAGGCATGTTTGTGAATCTCAGTGCTGTCATGATTCGGATTTGCAAGAACTTCATAGATAAAGATTTATCCAACACAAGTGAAATTGATGGAACGTATTTATTATGCGATCCTCGTCATTTGGACATGAGTGATTTGACTACACTACACGCATCGTCCAAACAAGTTGCAGCATGCATTTCTACATTCCAAACCACCAGTTCTTGCAGCTCGACAGACAATTCAACAGCTTCTTGTGGGAAAATTAGATATACGTTTGGTTGTGAAATCTTTTTTATGACGGCAAGGGTGCTCCATCTGGGTCTAATCAAATCACTTTCTGAGTTATGGCGTTTGTATCATAAACTGGAATTAAATGCAAATCTTCAGCCCACTATGAATGCGTTGCTAGGATATTCTCCCTTCCCACAGCCAGAGCAGGATATGAAGAAGCTTCTTCCTAAAGAAGCGAAAAAGGATTGGCGAAACTATTGTTGTTATATATCTCAGATACTGCATGATAAAGCATTACTTAGGGACGCACTATCCTTCTATCACTTGATGGTTGTTTGGTTGGTAGGTCTTGTTGGCGGGTTTAAAATGCCGTTGCCATCAAGCTGCCCAGTTCAATTTGCTTGCATGCCTGAACATTTGGTCGGAGACGCAATAGAATTGCTTATTTTTGTATTTGTGTGCAGCGGATTATTGGGTGATGTCATTCCTGAAATGGATGAATTTATAAAGTTCATTATAATATTCATGGCAAGTCCAAATTATATTCGAAACCCTTATATAAGAGGAAGGATGGTGGAACTCTTGGGTCTGATTATCCGCAACCGAAGATGCTCATCTTCAGTGATTACCATATTCAAAGGCAGTGAACTAAACCTGGAGTTTCTTGTTCGTGATCTTCTAGAACTTTATGCCAAGGAGGTGTTCACTGGTTCTCCAAACAATCTTCAGTTCCGCGAAAGTATTTTTAAAATTCTTGCTTGTTTGTGGGAGATTCCTTCCCACCGCGATGCATGGAGACAGATTGCTGAAGAAGATACTGAATTTTACTTGGCATTTTTGAATGGAGTGATCAATGAGAATATCAATCTTCTTGACAGTGAATCATTTCTGTGGATGCAGGAGAGAGACCGTATGTTTCAGTATGATAAGGATATGATTGGACTTCGTATTTCGTACAGAATTGCAAGTCTAGAAATGCTAGCATTTACATCAAAGCAGATTATTGTTCCTTTCCTCCTTCCCCATATGGTAGATACAGTGGTTACAATGCATGCTCAATCGCTTTTTGGTACATCTTTTGAGTCTTCACACGGAATCTTCTTTCGGGACAAGGCGCTTTATGAAGTGTGGTTGTTGTCTGGAGATATTGCTTAAGCAGATTGTCAGTATTTATGTACATCTTGCAAGGGGTGACAGCGAAAATATTTTTGTAGCTGCTATTTCCAAGGATAGTCAATCATACAGCGAGCACTTGTTCATAGACGTCGCGCACTTGTTCATAGACGTCGCAAGAGTTTTGGATGAAGACAGCTTGGTGCCAGAGTTTATAGATATTGGCACCAAAGTTAATGATGCAACTCGAAAGGCAATTGAAACCGAGGCTTCCCTTGGGGAAATACTAAATGATTTCCTTGACCCAATTGTATTCAGATTGATGGAGGATCCTGTAATTCTTCCTTCTACGAAGTCCGTGGACCGAGCTGTCATACAAAGGCACCTTCAGAATTATGATACTGATCCTTTTAGTGGTCTTCCTCTTACCCAAGAAATGCTCATTCCAAATGTTGAGCTAAAAGAAAAAATCAAGAAGTTTGTTATCTCTAAACAGTCCCAATAGCTCAAATGAACCGAAACACCGGGTGTTCGCCAGTGGCCAGTGTTAAATAAAATTCTAAACAGTCCCAATAGCTTCTTGCACATCTCTGCTTGTTAGAGTAGGAGTCCTTTTACATCATGCCAAATTTTTGGTTCATTCATGCTCAAATTTGAATAATCTCTACTTTATGAATAGTCGCTTCATGTGACAAGCATTTATGCCACCCCACGACACAGAGACATAAGTTTTAATAAAAGGGAACAATTTCTGCTGGTTGTTGCTTTTGAAATTTAATACTTCAAGATTGCTATGGGGATGTACCAAATTATACGGAGCACACTAGTAATCCAGTAAATCCTATAGTTTTGTTTTGTATGGATCTCGTATACCCCCGTGTAATTTTGTACACCCCTAAGGCAATCTTGCCCACGCTTCCACAGCTCCTTTACCTCAAGTATCATTTCTCTCTAACAAATCCCACCAATTTATTTATTAAATTCCAATTTCATTGCTAGTTAGACCTAATGATCTCTGGTTCCAAATGAACAGACCCCCACAAATTTGTTGATCTCCGGGGTCTTTTTCAGATTTGGGTCTTTTTTTTTTTTTTTTTATCGATCAAAGAGGATATATTAAAAAGCACACAAGCCGTGTGCGGGCTGATACAAATGACAAATAGCATGAAGCCCACAAAAACAAAAACAAAACTAAAGTAAAGAAGTTCCCAAGAAATCAAAGAGTATGAGCAAAAGAAATTTCACAACTTGTGAAACCTAACAATTGAAGAGTAGCTGGCAGACACTAGAGATTGTCAACTAACTGACTCGTCAACTAACCGGGTCTTTTTCAGATTTGGGTCTTCTTCTTGTTTCTTCCAACTCCTCTCTCTTTCAATTCTTTTTCTGGGTTTTGAGTATTCTAGAGAGAGGGGGTTGCAGTGAAATGGGGAATTCATTCGGGTGTTCAGCATCAGGAGAGAAATTACCAAGATGGAGATTTTGTTGAAGCTAAAATGTTATTAGAATCCAATCCCGGTTTAGCTAAATGTTAATTCTCCAATTCATTTGGCAGCTGCTAGAGGACATAATGAAAGTAAGTCTAATCACTTAAATAACCCCCTTTATGTTGAAAATTCACTTTTATAGCTCCGAACCTTCAGTCTTAATGCATACTTTCTGTAATTTCATTTTGTTTTGCTTATTCGGTTTGTAGCATGGTTGCTTGAATAGGGAGCAGATGTGCATTCAAGGAACTACTGTGGACAGGTAAAGTTATCAACTAATTAAGTTAAATTTTGTAATTGAAATTCAAACCCATAGCGGGAAAGATCCTTGTATTATGTTGTTAACAAGTAATAGTTAGTTTCAGGGGTTGAATTCGTAGGAGTAGAATTGTCACTAAAGTGTAGCTCTTGACCTTGACGTTGTGAATCACATTGCTTGTTTACGCTTTATAGCATTAGTGCGTGGAATCACCAATGCATAGTATTATAGTTATTTTCCAACTTTAGACTCTTTCCTATCTCTGGATATCCTGTTTGATAATTGTTGATGCCTTGTTGACAAGTGCTTGCTCGAAATGCTCGATTTTTGGGGGAGGGGTGGGCCAAATTTATCTGATGCTCAACTTGATGCTCAACTCTCAGTCCTAGCTATGGCATGGGCAATGTGGAATTATCCTTTAGAACCCACCTGGTCTAGATTTTAAGACATAAGTATTTGAGTCTCATCCTACACAATTGATATATCCTGAATCCAAATAAGTAGTGATTTGGTACTTTTGTTTGATTGGTGTCAGAGACGGCATTGATGTTGCGTGCATGTATAGGAATTGGGAAGTTGTGCAAACACTCCTGCTCTACTGTAGCAATGCGCGTTTGCATCCAAAATTCCGTTTAGGTTTATGCTCCTTTCTATTTAGGCATATGTCTGTAAGGTTATTGGTACTAGTGATATTTGAGGCATAATACTTGATACCTATTGTTGTCTTATGTTGTCTTAGGTCTATCTATGTATAAATATCCCAAAAGGATGATAAAGTGATATACGAAAGATCCTTTATCTCATACCATTGCTAAGTTTTTGAGGTACATAGTGAAGTGCTTACTGAAATAGGTTAGTCGTTTTAATGTTGCGGGTTACAATCCAAAGGGGTCGAGATAACAAAAGTCACCACAACAAGTGAAGCAACTTTAGATAGTGGACTCTATCTTTGGATTCACATGCCTAGATCAGATTAGTTTTGGGCGCAGGGGTACTGATGGATATGAGTAACTAGGAGTAGTTTACATGGTCTCAACTATATACAAAGTTGCAGTAGTCCATTTGTATAGTGGCTTAATTATAAGAGTATTCAAAACTATACTAGGTCACCGAATTTTTCTGCCTTGCAGTTTTCCCCTTTAACAAAATCTTGTGTATTTATTTACTTTACTTCCACATTATAATAGTCATTGTTATAACTAAAGTGAATACACTAATACTTTAATTCCCTTAGTATATTGTAATACCCCGATTCGGCATGTAGGATTCGCCGAATGGAATATAGGTAATGGTTTGTTTTTTCCTAATACCAAGGCCTTTTCCGCACAATTGACTCCAGGATTAGCAAAAGTCTCTGCAGTCAGGTGTGCTCAGGCGCGAGTAACCCAGGGAAGGGTGACCTCCCGGGAAGCTGTTGTTAGATAACAGTAGCGGTACCCGTTGAAAACCCCATACTGCCGCATGACCGCAGTGACTAAGCAAGGACGATATCGATGGAGGGTCGGGTCATTACATATGCGATCCCATAGTTAGTTCGGTTCCAAGCATATAACCATATACCAAGTTAACATCTCGTTGAAGTAATCTTTTGGAAATTATATAACGTGTGTCTATAGTAGGTTGATAAGAAAATATTGTGGTGTAATTGGTATACCCTCGTCATTTCATTGGGTGAATATACAACAGTACAGAGTAATCCATTGTTTGAAGCCTGTACAAATGTTGAATACATGAGAAAACAAAATTTTAGGTTTCAGAATTTTTATAAGACAAAATTTTAGTTTTCTTGTAAAACAAACCAAGATAAAAACCGGAAAATGATTTTTCCCATAGTTAAAGCACTAAGAGAAATATTTTATAAAATAATTTTCGTAAGAAAAAATAGATCTTGGTAGGATGTGCACAAGCCCAAGGCAAGTCTATAAAACTCATATAAGCACAAGCCCACAAGACTGCAGATTATATATTTGGTGTATTTTGTCTATGTAGTTGTTTTCTGTCTAAACCATTATAGAAATATGGAGGCGGTCTTACCACAATATTTACGAGCAGTGGTTTTAATGTTAAAGCAACTATCTTTTTTTTTTTTTTCCTTTATCTTCATTTATTCTTTCATCATCTTCTTTTTAGATGTAAAAAAGAAAAACAAATCCATATTATATTGTTGATCAGTTGATTCTAGTTGTTCAAGAAACTAACTCTTTTCTTCTTTATTCATCTTCCTTCCTTGTTTCTTTCTTCATCTTCTTTTCAGAAAAAAAAAGTCCACATTATCTTGCTGAGTTGATTCTAGTTGTTTATCAGAACTTCCAAAACGGACGTAAGTAGTCTCCCTACTACTCTTTAACTTCTTTTTTTTAGTTTCATCTATCATAAAAAAATTTGTTGTAACTTTGTTTATTAGATCTTGTTTGGTTGAGGTATAAAAAAATGTTTTCTTAATCCTTTTTCTAATACACTGTTTTGATTATTTAATTCCTAGTTAAAACATGAGTTTGGTAATTTTAAGCTTAAATGGTTTTTTTTATTTATTTTTATTCTGGAGAGCATATGATCAGCTCAGTTGCTAGTTCACTTTATTCATTTTCTGGCCCTTTCTTGATACCTTGTTTTACGATGCCATATTTTTGAGCATATCAAAAGAAAGAAAAAACAATAATCATACATTTGTTTTGATCAATTCTGATCTTTAAGGTGTATATGATATGGATATTTTATTTGATGCAGGGTGAATATGTAACAGTACAGGATAATCCATTGTTTGAAGCCGATACAGATTTTAAATACATCAAAAATAAAGTTTAGGGTTTCGAATTTTCTTGTGAGTCAATGTCACGCCCCATTTTTAAATACCTTTCTCACCAAAATGGAAATGATATAACAATACAAGACAAGGCAAAAGAACCATTCTAAAACCAACCTACATCGTCTTAAATATGTTATCTTCTTAAACTAAAATTTTCAATTACGTAATTCCTAACACTTATCAAGTAAACAAAAGTAATTCATGTATGAACATTCTTCTAGCATAAGGTCACCAACAAAATTAATCGGAAAGAAACATCGTATAAAATGGAATTTATCGAAAAGTGACTATTATATTGCTAACAAAACAAAAACTGTACATTTGCATGAACATACTTTGTATATAGGTGTATATATATATATAGATAGATAGATATAAGTTTGTGTGACATGTACTATACAACACAAAATGTATCTATGTACATAGTGTCTAAAGTTACATCACCTTAGAAATTTATACACAGGAAACACAAAATGAGACCATAAATTCTCTTCTTCCAATCGTCCAACCCGGCACGTCACTTAAGTCAAACGTAATACTCTTCTTTCCTTAACTCATCTCCAGCTACAACGGTCTCACTTGGAACTAAGAGAAGATTACATTAGTTGCGATCAAATGCTATCTTACCAAGGATGAGAGCACTCATTCAAAAAGCAAGCATAATATAGTTCAACAAGAAATAAAAATATACAACAGATTGCTTACACTAACCATGACAACGAAAATAGTATAAATAATGAACAATCAAGCATGATTAGAGCTGCAAATGAGCCGGTACAGTCCGGTTTTCTGTTGGAACCGGTACCTGTACACGAAGTTGGCCGGTTCCTCAATTTGAGGACCGGTACCTGTACCTGTAAGACCGATCCGGTTCCACCCCGGTACCGGTTTTTTACCTGAATTTTGAAACACACGATAATAATGTAATACAGTATGACAGTAACAGGCTAACACTAAGTGGCTAACAACAAACCCAACATATAAAAACTGACTATTCAAAGTTCAACATTACAACTTAAGTTCAAAATAACAAATGTTTAAAACAACATCACAGTATCAGTGTATCACACACATATGTTCAAAGTTCAACATTACAACATAGTACTAAAAACAACATTTCCATAAGTTTGCGACAAGAAATGAAACGCAATCCTTGCAAAGGATGGGGGACTTCTCAAACAATGACACTAGCTGTGACCGACATGGAGTTTACTTCAAGCTTTGTTTAGCAGAGAATCCCATATGGCTGCAACATGCAACAAAAAAGTAAAACAAGAAAGTAAGCAAGCAATAAAAGAAAACTTAAAAAGTACCATTATATAGAAGAAAACCTAATATATTACCTGCCTCATCTTCAACATCATCATCAGGTATATAATCACATAGAATATCAAGAGCAATGGGCTTTTGAAGAAAGCTTTGTGTACAGAGCAATGCCTCAACTGTCCTTGTAGACATAGAAGCTCTCCATGGAGTCAGCACGCGCTTCCCGGTGCTAAAAGATGATTCAGATGCCACTGAAGACACATGCATGACTAATATATCTCTTGCCATGTATGACAGTATCTTATACCTGCTTGCATTAGCCTTCCATCACGCCAATATGTCAAACTGGTCATCTTGACCTACTTCACGCATTCCACCATCCACCATATCTATCAAGTACCTATCGAGCTCAGTTGTTCTTGCCTCATCAACACAACTTGGGCTATCCCAATACTGTTTCCTCCTTGATTGAATTATAGCAAACAAACCATGAGATTGCACACTAACCGGATTGGCAACAGTATGAGCAGCACTACTTGACCCCTCCTCATGAACTGAATACAAGGACTTATAATCTTCAAAGAGTTCCTCAAATTCTAATTTCACCTTTCTCATAACTCTTTGAACCTCCCATGTATTATTCGCATACAAACAGTTAAGAGTAAATTCCAAACCCCTTTGTTTCTCTCTTGGATCCAACATATGAGCAAAAAACATTACCGAATTCATTGTTTCATACACACCCCAATACTTATGGTACTTAGCACACATTAGACGAGACATACGAGCAATAAAATGATCTGATGCTACATTGTTTTTAAATTCTACTAATTGTTCATTGATGAGTAACAATTGCCATAATAACATATGAGTAGTGACTTGTGTAGATGCAGAAAAATTGACAGTAGCATCAAAGAATACCTTTAGACACTTCACAAGACCTCTAGCATATTTCCAATCTTCTTTATAAGGAGTATGTTGACGAGGAATCTATTTCTTCTTATTCTTCATCTTTGCCTTGTTCTTGCTTGTTGGATCCAACTCCTCAACCTCTTCTTCCATAACCTCAACCTCTTCCTCTTCTTCCATATCCTCAAACACTTCTTCTATGATAACATTAATAGCTATAGCTTCTTCAATATCAACATCAGTAGGTAAAACAGATTCTTTTGCTTGCTCAAAATATACCTCTGTTGAAAGTCCTTATCAATCTGTGCTAACATTGCAAAAACTTTTTCATATTTTACAGAAGCATCTAACATCAAGTAAGTGTTATTCCATCTGGTATATACATCTAAAATCAGAGATTTATTGCAATCTACCTTTGCTAGGGAAGCACATTGTTTAAATTTTTCGTACCTAGAAGGAGAACTGAGAACGTATTTTACAACTGACCTTATTCTTCTAACTGATACATTAAAGAGCCGTACTGCATCTTTTATGACAAGAGCAAGAACATGGGCTGCACACCTCACCTGTTAAGAAATAATCAAGAAAAATTAAGAATGAAAGAGCAAGGCACATCTAAGTAAGAAAAATTAAGAATGCAAGAGCGAGAACATAAAACGACTAGTTGAAATGTACAACTCCAAGAGATTTCACAGAGGTGCATTTGTTGACGTTCAAATAAAACATAAAATTTTATACACAACCAAATAATAATGCAATAAGACATTATCACCGCATCCTTAGGGTCAACAGACAGTTCATATGAATTAATGAGAAGCAAATGAGAAGGTTTTTTAACTTACTACTACATGCATTTACAAATGTTACAATACATTCATACCAATACCTTGCATATCACAGTAAAGAATTCTAGGATACAAATTCAGTTAATTTATGTCTTGATACATGAATAACATGCTGGTTTACTAGAATGCATATCACAGTAAACTAGAATGCAAAACATGATAGAATGTAAGTTGTAATAAGGAATCTTACATGTAAATATTTGGCTCTAATTGGTGATCCTGCCCAGTTAATGACAACATTCTTCAAATGATCAATAGCTACTTTGTTGGCGCTGACATTGTTTAGAGTGATACTAAATACATCTTGTAGACCCCAATCCTTCAAAAAATCCACCAGCTTCTCACCGATTGCATTACCAGTATGACCTTCAACTTGGCAGAATATGAGTATTCTCTTTTGTAGCTTCCAGTTCTGATCAACATAATGAACGGTTACACAAATATAATTATAATTATTTGGTGATGTCCATGTGTCCGTTGTCAAAGATACCCTCTTCTTAGATGTCAAGAAGTAAGTTTTTAAGCTATTCTTCTCTTCTACATACATCTTTAACACATCCCTATAAATTGTCATACGCCCTGGAACCTTGAACCTAGGCTCTTCCACCTACATCAATGCCACAAATCCTGACTCTTCTACTGATTTAAATGCCATTTCATCCTTAATTATCCACTCAATAAGAGCCCTTCTTAACCTATCATAATTGTAAGTATGAGCAACAAGTTTACCATCTTCACATGGTTTTGGGGGTGGCATCAACATAGTTTGTTGTCCCTTGTCTTGTCTACCTTCTTGTTAGGATTTTTAAGGCATCTATTCAAATGCTTTCGTAATCCAGAAGTTCCATGTACGTCATTGTCAGCATCATATTTTCCCTTGCAATGATGACATTGAGCTTGAGTGTCATTTATCCTGGTCATATCCAACCAAACTTCAGATCTCACTTTGCCATGCTTCTTTTTGCTTTCACCAACTTCAGTTGTACTTGTTGGCGTAGGTTCAGCTCCATCTGTGTGAGATGCAATTTGAGAGGATGATCCAACTTCTGTTTGTGGATTTGTACTTGTAGTTGGAGTTGAATTTGCTATAGGCATCTACAAACATTAAACATAAACACAATGTTAGACAAAGAGAGTGATGCTCAACACTAATAGAGGGATATGCTATCAACAGATTAGAACAGTTTCTTTTGGACTTACACTAACAACAATGCTATTACTGGAATCATCTGGTGCTTTGCGCTTCCCCATTTAGCACCTCAAAGGCTTGCAAGAGAACATATGCAACATATCAGTGGAGGTATTAGATTATAGAAAGGAAAACAAGTGGTCATAGCAGCCACCAGCCAGGTTGCTGCATGACCACTTATCTCTGGTACAGAACACATCTCTGGTTGATAATTTTAATGATGCAAAAATTAGTAGAAGCTACAAACTGCAGTAAACTTGGAGCATCCCCATTGCTCATATTACAAGTATACAAAAAGCATCAGTATGAACCGATTGCTATTTATCATTAATCAATTCCCGTGTAGATTCTTTATGTATCTTCTTCCAAGTATTCACTTTTATATATTTCTCCCTCAACTATCAAACCAACTTACCAACACGCAACAGCTACCCATTTATCAGAACCAACACAGCACAACACAAGGAAAATAAGAGATTTTCAATCTCAAATCAAACCCTAATTCAATCTCAAATCAAATCCTAATTCAATTTCAAATCAAACCCTAATTCAATCTTAATATTAACATAACAATCAAACCCTAAAAGGTATCACACGATTCAAAGTTTCAAACCCAAAATTAATCCATGAGAGTTGCAACTTATAAATCTAACAAGAAGAAGAATAACCTGACTCTATCAAGGATGGTGAAGAAGAAGAAGAAGTGAATCCTTATTCCATATGAATCAGAGATGAGATGATGGTGGTGATAGAGTGACTGCCGCTCTTGAGCTCTCCAGTCTTCAGAGAAAGAAAAAAAAAGAAAACTGAAATGAAAGTTCTCGATAGATAGATAGGAATTCCTATACCTAGTAGGGACGGTTAGGATGTAAAATTGACAAAGATATCAACGACTATAATTAACCGGGACATATGGTCCGATACAGGCCGGGACTCCCCTCAGAACCAATACCTGTACCGACCTACTCCGGTTCTCAAATTTAGGAACCGGTACATGTACCGGTAACTCCCGTTTCTTACAGTGCGGTTCTGCCGGGTTTCCATTCTGACCGGTACAAGTTCCACACCGGGTCTTGTGCAGCCTGATAAGCACGTAAGTGCTACATTTTATACCCATATTTATATTAGCTAGGACTCGATATTTTGACTAATAACACTATTTTAGTGCTTTTGTAGAAAGTACAAGTAAATTCGGTCATCCGAAGATAAATGGCCAATGTGGAGTGAAAATGAAGTTTGCGACAAATAGCACCTAATGTTGCTTGCGGCATCGAAGGGAGGAAGATTTTTATCATTTCTCAAGCACTAAGAGGAGATGAAAGTGGATGACGTGGACATTCATTGCATCACATATGTTTCTGGCCTTTGATGAATAAATAATCAAACAAAGATGTCATTTCTCATATAATGAAAATTGAGTCAAGAAGATGTCGTTCTCTACAACAGCGAAGTCTGGGCGTGTGTGTTGCGAAATTGAGCTTGGATAGCTTGGTGTGAAGATTGGAAAGAAGTGTATAGCCGGTAAAGAATTGGAGGAAGGTGCTGATACGAGTTTGCAGTTGCCGGTGATGACTTGGAGTTTGCTGTGGTGGCTATGAGTCCTCTAATGGCCATGAACAATGGCTTCAAGAAGAATGGGCCTGTGTTGGGATGAACTGGAAGTTGTTGCTGGCACCCAGTGGTACGAGAACTTCAGGGTTCGGGGAAGATTGGTGTTTGTTGGTGATGCTCAAGGGCTTTTGAACTCGACTGACGACGGTGGTATGGATTAAATGGTGGACGTGAACCGAAAGAGATTGATGGGAGATTGCAGTACAGATGGTGTGTGTGTTGGCTATACTGAGCGGTCGTAAGAAGAATTAGCTGGCTGCAGTACGTGCAACCGTGGTGGTTCTTTATATTCTCAAACTGGTGGTACCTATCTGGGGTTGTTTGATTGAATGGAGGGAAGTCACTGGCGTTTACATGGCAGAGATGGTTAGTCTCGGTGATTGATGGCTGGTTGTTTGCTCTCGAATGGAAGAAAATGGCAGCAGCGATAATGGATCAGTGAGGTCGAAAGATGGAACCATAGATGGTGGCTGCAAAAGAAATAATGCAGTGGTGGTTGCTTATACAGAACTTGGGAGTTTGCTGTGTATGAGACGGTGAAGATTATTTTCGAAAACAAGAGTTTCTGGTGATGGGTTTTAACAGATCTTGGCGTGAATTATTGTTGGTACTACTAACGGAGTTAGTGGTGATGGAGAGTCTGTGTTGCTGGTGCGATTATGTTGCAGCCGGTAGTTGGACGAAGTTGAGATGGAATTGGATGTTTGGAGACGTCTTACTTGAAAACTTCAGTGGAGTTATCTAGTTCTTTACAGCAGCAACAGTGGTGGTCATTTGGGCAGTTGAGATGCAAATGGTGAATCAGTTAGATGGGTTTTGCTAAGAAACGGAGGAAGAACTGCAGTCAGTGAAATGGATAAGGCTGTAGTGATGGGATACTAAGGCAAGAGTGTTGAGGAATAAGTTGGCGAGATGGGTTGGATGGTTGCAGTGTCGAAGATGGTCAAAGCTGTTAGATTCGATGGAGTAAGCGGCTTTGTAACTGCAGCTGTGTGCTCGAGTCCCTTTAACCAAGTGAGATTTGAATGGACTGAAGATGGAGCTGTTGTTGTTGTGTTTCGATCAGAGAATGGTAGTTGGGCTCGTGTGAAAGTTGCAGCTAGTGGTGGTCACCAGTGCAGGGACTTGAGTTTGCATGGTTAGCTGGTGACGAGATTTTGTGTTTGGATTTGGCGATTGGAATTAATAATGGACCAGGCTTTGGTATTGCTGGTGTCCGTCCAGAGAAGAATTCGAAGGATATATTTCAACCTAGACAAACAGAAAGGGAGCGAGGCCGGATACAGAAGATTTCTGCAGCGAGACGGCTGAAGGTTGAGGTGCAGAACAACGAGAGAAGAAGAAGGGATCAAAGGGTTGCGTGTCACAATCATATTTGGTTAAATCTTTTCCTCTCGTAATTTATTTTATAGGTTTCAAGAAACCCATTTCGGTGTATTGCTAAATTTCATAACTAGGGTTTTTACGGTTGAAACCACTTAGAGCATTAAACCACTTTCGATTTGAATACATATGGTTTTGAGGATATTATGATTTGAATAAACTAACTCTTGATATTGTTTATTGATTTAATTGAAATATGAGTTGTTGCTTCACCAGTTTCATATAACCTTTGTGCCTAATTGTTAGGTTCATAATATATTTTTGTCTCATTATTTGATAATTCCATGCTTAATATCTTTGATGGATTATGCTTCGAAGAGCCAGATAATATTTGTGAATCAATATTTTAGTTTCGTATCACTTTCTCGCTGATGCAATTTGATGGTTCATGCTTGGATTTAGTCTTTTGATGTGCCATACTTAGGGTATACCAGTGATATTTGCGACTCTAATACATATAATAGGTGATGTCGATAGAACAGACGATAAATAATTATTCATGAGTTATGTTTCATTTCAGTAATTGAATATAAATAGTGGTGGATACAATAAAACCCTGGTTACCGACTTTTCCATTGGATTCTTTCTATTAGTTTAGTTTATTTTCTTTCTTTTTATTATTCTAAAAATCCAAAAATATTGTTCCTGGTTAATTTATTAGTTGATTGAGAATATTGATTATTGGTATTTCCACCGCTCCCTGTGGGAACGACCCGTACTTGCCTCTGTCTACTTGTTAGACACCGTGTGATTGCGGTTATTTTATAAAGGTATCTTCGAATCCTATCAATTTTTGGCGCCGTTGTCGGGGAGCGGCTGTGGAATATTGTAATTGGTTTTTTTGATTTTGTATATAAAGTTTTTTTTTTTTTTTTTTTTTTTTGTACATAGCTTATTTTTCTTTTATTTTTATATTTTCTTTTAGTTATTTTTACGTAACTTATTTGATTTTTCTCAGGTACTTTAGTCTGAAGAGCGACGATTGGAATCAACAACTGGCCTAAAGTAAGTACTTGATATTCTCGCAAAGCTTTTGCAAGGTGAGTTATTGAGAATTACTTTGTATAATGGTTTCCAAATGAGTTGACTTCTTTCATAGTTTTTGGAATCTTACCAAAAGAGCTCGAGACAGAGGAGTCATCTGATATTTCACATGAGGAGTATGCATATGCACCTTCCCATTATCAGGAATCCGATGAGTGTGTAAATAATGATTGGAATTATTCTCATAGGTATGATCATTTCGGACCTTGTGAAGGTTATGATCATTACCAACCTTACCCTGATTATGAGCCACAATGTGTTGATTCCAATTATTATTCACACATTTCTCAGTCAAAGTATGAGAGAGATGATCAATTTCACTGTGACCCATCTGCATCACAACTATCTTTGCTAGAACGCCTCAATATTGAAATTGTCGAACCGACCAAAGCTAATGAGTTATTTTTTGCTGAGCTGAGTAAAACCCAAGCTTATATTGATCAACTTTCTGAACAAACTGATTTATCGATTGCTCAACTGACGCAGTCGGTAAAAGATTTTGGTCTTACCGAGGAGACAAGTTCTAATTTTTCTAATACTCTTGATATTTATGATAAAACCGCTTTAACTAATGAATCAATGTGTATGGAGAATGATGATGAACTTGATAGTTGTGATCATAGGAATAGAGACATTGTCATACCAAGTGAAGGCGGTGTATTTAGTCCAACTCCTGATCGTGTTAATGATCACTCGCCTATTCAAAAGGATGAGTTTAGGATTGAGGACACCATTCTTTTAGACGGTGTGACATATCAGTGCTATAACACTGATGCTTATGAAGAATGTGTTAATTCCGAGGAAACTGTAGTTAAGTCTAACGACTTAGAGACATTATACTCTATCTATAAGGTTTCTTTTAATCATCTTTATTGTGATATTCCTATTGATTCCTTGGTTGATGATGATGATTTAGTACAGGGTTACAAACCCAGTGGAGAAGTTAATATCCCTAGAATTGTTAGCACAACTTTTCAGAAGATTCGTAATTTTGGATTAGAACTGCATGCTTCTCCAGTATTACTAGATTATTTTGCATTCGTGACTTCTCTTTGCCTGTGCATGTCGCCCAGATCGTTTCAGTTCCCATCCCCAATGAACCACTTGAGTAGGTAATTCTTATTACTGACGATATATCCTTTGCAAAAACTAGGTTTGGGGATATCTCTTTGCTTTTGATAGTCTCTATATCTTTACGTTGCTACAACGAGAGTGTGAGGTTGTCATTAATTGTATATATTGTGCTCTGGGTTGATCCCTAAATATTTAGGTTGTTGATATATGGTGAGTCTTATTTGTATATTCCAGTAGGTACATGTATGTTCTTGTTTCATTTTTATTTGTTTATTTTTAGCATTTTAGGATTTTCCATCTTAAGTTTTACGTTGGATGACTCAATTACATCGAGGACAATGTAATGTTTAAGTGTGGGGGAGTGGTTAACTTTTTACTTTTCTTTTGCAGGAACTTTTTTGCAATTTATGACCAGCTGTGTAGCGGGTCTAAAAAAAATAAAAAAAATATTATGACCAGCTGTGTAGCGGGTCTCTTAAAAAAAACATGATTGTTAGGGTTATGACCATTTGTGTAGCGGGTCTTTTTCATTCTTTTTCATGATCATCTATGTAGCGGGTCTAAAATAATAATAATAATAAAAAATATATGTTTGTTAAGCTTATGACCAGCTGTGTAGCGTGTATCTCTCTTTCTTATTATATGACCAGCTGTGTAGCGGGTCTTCTTTTGTTTTGCTCGAGGACTAGCAAAATATAAGTATGGGGGTTTTGATAAGCACGTAAGTGCTACATTTTATAACCATATTTATATTAGCTAGGACTCGATATTTTGACTAATAACACTATTTTAGTGCTTTTGTAGAAAGTACAAGTAAATTCGGTCATCCGAAGATAAATGGCCAATGTGGAGTGAAAATGAAGTTTGTGACAAATAGCACCTAATGTTGCTTGCGGTATCGAAGGGAGGAAGATTTTTATCATTTCTCAAGCACTAAGAGGAGATGAAAGTGGATGACGTGGACATTCATTGCATCGCATATGTTTCTCGGCCTTTGATGAATAAATAATCAAACAAAGATGTCATTTCTCATATAATGAAAATTGAGTCAAGAAGATGTCGTTCTCTACAACAAAAGTCTGGCGTGTGTGTTGCGAAATTGAGCTTGGATAGCTTGGTGTGAAGATTGGAAAGAAGTGTATAAGCCGGTAAAGAGGTGGAGGAAGGTCTTGATACTGAGTTTGCAGTTGCCGGTGATGACTTGGAGTTTGCCGTGGTGGCTATGAGTCCTCTAATGGCCATGAACAATGGTTTCAAGAAGAATGGGTCTGTGTTGGGATGAACTGGAAGTTGTTGCTGGCACCCAGTGGTACGAGAACTTCAGGGTTCGGGGAAGATTGGTGTTTGTTGGTGATGCTCAAGGGCTTTTGAACTCGACCGACGACGGTGGTATGGATTAAATGGTGGGCGTGAACCGAAAGAGATTGATGGGAGATTGCGATGAGATGGTGTGTGTGTTGGCTATCTTGGCGGTCGTAGAAGCATTAGTTGCATAAAGACGACGTGCAACCGTGGTAGTTCTTTATATTCTCAAACTAGTGGTACCTATCTGGGGCTGTTTGATTGAATGGAGGGAAGTCACTGGCGTTTACATGGCAGAGATGGTTAGTCTCGGTGATTGATGGCTGGTTTGTTTGGTCTTCGAATGGAAGAAAATGGTAGCAGCGACAATGGATCAGTGAGGTCGAAAGATGGAACCATAGATGGTGGCTGTAAAGGAAATAATGCAGTGGTGGTTGCTTATACAGAACTTGGGAGTTTGCTGTGTAGGAGACGGTGAAGATTTTTTTCGAAAACAAGAGTTTCTGGTGATGGGTTTTAACAGATCTTGGCGTGAATTATTGTTGGTACTATTAACGGAGTTAGTGGTGATGGAGAGTCTGTGTTGCTGGTGCGATTATGTTGCAGCCGGTAGTTGGACGAAGTTGAGATGGAATTGGATGTTTGGAGATGTCTTACTTGAAAACTTCAGTGGAGTTATCTAGTTCTTTACAGCAGCAACAATGGTGGTCATTCGGGCAGTTGAGATGCAAATGGTGAATCAGTTAGATGGGTTTTGCTAAGAAACGGAGGAAGAACTGCAGTCAGTGAAATGGAATTGGATGTTTGGAGATGTCTTACTTGAAAACTTCAGTGGAGTTATCTAGTTCTTTACAGCAGCAACAGTGGTGGTCATTCGGGCAGTTGAGATGCAAATGGTGAATCAGTTAGATGGGTTTTGCTAAGAAACGGAGGAAGAACTGCAGTCAGTGAAATGGATAAGGCTGTAGTGATGGGATACTAAGGCAAGAGTGTTGAGGAAGAAGTTGGCGAGATGGGTTGGATGGTTGCAATATCGAAGATGGTCAGAGCTGTTGGAGTCGATGGAGTAAGCGGCTTTGTAACTGCAGCTGTGTGCTCGAGTCCCTTTAACCAAGTGAGATTTGAATGGACTGAAGATGGAGCTGATGTTGTTGTGATTCGATCAGAGAATGGTAGTTGGGCTCATGTGAAAGTTGTAGCCAGTGGTGGTCAACAAGTGCAGGGACTTGAGTTTGAATGGCTAGGTGGTGACGAGATTTTGTGTTTGGATTTGGCTATTGGAATTAATAATGGACCGGGATTTGGTGTTGTTGGTGTCCGTCCATAGAAGAATTCAAAGGTTATATTTCAACCTAGACAAACAGAAAGGGAGGGATGCCGGATACAGAAGATTTCTGCGGCGAGACGGCTGAAGGTTGAGGTGCAGAACAACGAGAGAAGAAGAAGGGATCAAAGGGTTGTGTGACACAATCATATTTGGTTAAATCTTTTCCTGTCGTAATTTATTTTATGGGTTTCAAGAAACTCATTTCGATGTATCTAAATTTCATAACTAGGGTTTTTACGGTTGAAACCACTTAGATTATTAGACCACTTTCGATTTGAATACATATGGTTTTGAGGCTATTATGATTTGAATAAACTAACTCTTGATATTTTTTATTGATTTAATTGAAATATGAGTTGTTGCTTCACCGGTTTCATATAACCTTTGTCCCTAATTGTTAGGTTCATAATATATTTTTGTCTCATTATTTGATAATTCCATGCTTGGGTTAATATCTTTGATGGATTATGGTTCGAAGAGCCAGATAATATTTGTGAATCAATATTTTAGTTTCGTATAACTTTCTCGCTGATGCAATTTGATGGTTCATGCTTGGATTTAGTCATTTGATGTGCCATGCTTAGGGTATACCAGTGATATTTGCGACTCTAATACATATAATAGGTGATGTCGATAGAACAGACGATAAATAATTATTCATGAGTTATGTTTCATTTCGGTAATTGAATCTAAATAGTGGTGGATACAATAAAACCCTGGTTACCGACTTTTCCATTGGATTCTTTCTATTAGTTTAGTTTATTTTCTTTTTTTTTATTATTCTAAAAATCCAAAAATATTGTTCCTGGTTAATTTATTAGTTGATTGAGAATATATATTATTGGTATTTCCACCGCTCCCTGTGGGAACGACCCGTACTTGCCTCTGTCTACTTGTTAGACACCGTGCGATTGCGGTTATTTTATAAAGGTATCTCCGGATCCTATCGCAGCCCTAAGCATGATGCACATACAATTGGTTTACCCGAATACGATAGTGTATATATATTATTGCACACCTCGTGCTACCAAAGACAATATAAAGTATGTAAGTACAACTACACATCTCGCGCTACTAGTAATATCGCACATCTCGTGCTACTCATCTTAGCAATAATTCGTGGAGATAAACGAACAATTATTGTGAGGAAACCAAAACACGCCCACCACAAAACACTCCATAGAAACATGCATCGTAACAAGTGAACATATAATTAATGCACATACTACCACAAGTTCAATTTCAGTTTAAAAAAAGTATTTAACGTAAACAATGTAAGCAATTGAATCATTTACCGACCACAAGTAAATCTATCTAGTGTTATTCTAGATCAAAATGCTACTTGTCCTTACCTTGTTTACTCCATTTATAGACTCAAAATCACCTTAATCATATCTAAAAGTCATAAGAAACAATATATATCTAAATCAAGGCATGAAGAGAGTAAGATTAATGAAAATAAAGTTGTAATAGTACGTAACAACTATTCTGTGAACATGCATAAGTAATAATCTACACATCGGATTGAAACACTTAATATCATAAAAGGGATCGCTTTCTTGAGAGGCTTCATTCAATAAGTTGTGACCTTAAGCTATTTCTATTTCCATAAGAGCCAAAATTGATGCCAAACAAGTCTAACAGACATCCCTATCTTTAAAGCATTTCATCAAACCATTGAGTGTCATCCCTTTGGAATAGAGACTAAGACTTGTTGATTTTCAAATCTAGTTACCTAAAATCGCAAAATAATTGAAAGGGTTTAGTTCTTACCTTTATTGGTTCTTGAGACTATCAGTTCTTCTAATTACCTAGTTTTCCAATCAAACTACCTCCATATTTCTTTCTTTTCTTGGTTATTGATAATATGATTCATGAGAAAATACCTTGTTGTGGTTAAAAGCTGTATCAAGCTCGATTTTTAGAGCTTCGGGCCTTGCTTAGAATATTAATACCAATAAGAACTTGTTATACAAAACTAAGAATATATAATGATGGTCCCACGGAGAATATTTTGACCAATACGTACGAAATTTAGGATATATAATAATAATTGCACTAGTTTAAATAAGTTATCCCAAATCTAAAAACCCGCATCAGCTCTGGTTTATATTAACAAAAAAAACTTAATAATTTTTTTATCAGCCATTCTATATCCTGGCTTGATTGGGGTATACCCAAACTAATTGGGGTATACCCAATAAGACAAAATAGGGTCATTTTGAAGTAAAACCAAGCCACCCCTTAACCTTGTATTTTCTAAATAGCTAATATGCCCTTGTTTAATTAACACTAAAAAATCTGATTAGCTTAATTAATTGAGTTTAAATTAAAATTTTGAAATTATGAATTCAGTAGTCTTTAACTCGTCATATGAGTTTGATTTGGATCAAAAAAAAATTGTTTTGAAAATGTGAAAGGTCGGCAAGGTCGACGTTTGGTGCCGGCTATGTTCCGTCGGCATGATAGACGTTTTAATAAGATGCCGACCAATTACAGCCGGCATTGTCTACGGATGAAGAACATGCCGACTCTATCTGACCTAAGCAAGGTGCGGATGAAGAACATGCCGACAACATATGGCCGGCAAGGTCGATAAAAAATACCCTGCCGACTATAGGATTTTTGACATACCGAGAAGGTGTTACAAATGCATGATTCTTCGGCAAGGTACTAATTTCATAACCTGCCGACTATATTTTATTCGGCAAGGTATAGAGATGGATATCTTGCCGACCCTGTAATTGCTAAATTCAGAGATGAAAAGTCGGCATGTTATTCAACCTTATACCCGGCTATATTTTGGTGTGCAAGGTCGACAAAAAATACCTACTTAGACTTTTGGTTCGTTTTGATTCTTCGTTTTTTTTTTTTTTTTTTTTTTTTTTTTGATTTCACATGTATAGTTAGAGTGTAGAAGAAAGATTTTGATTTTTTTTTTTTATATATGTTTTGGTCGGCAAGGTTTTTTAGTATGGGCAATTTGGTCTTTTAACACCTTTTAGACACCCCTTAGCACACTACTTTGGATGGGAACAAAATGGGTATACCCCAATTAATCTGAGTATACCCCAATCTCGCCAGGTTCTATATTAGCACTATGTAATATTAAGACTTGGGCAACCAATCTGAGCCCGTGCACACATCTAATTCTAAATTATTTCTGAAATATTTTCTACCTCTACTACTTTCTATAATTTCACGAAATCCACTTTTCCTTTTTGGTTTCCTCTTCTTATCTCATGAAAAAGTTATCTACAAGTGTTCGCAAATTAAAAGAAAAAGAAAAAAACATCTTGCACTCAGATGGTTTCTAGCAGCACTCAGATGTCATCCAAACAAGGTATGGTTAATCTTGCACTTCCTATTTAAGCATCTATAGGTGTCATTATCAAGTATTTTATGCTAACAGTCATAGTGTTTACATAGGCTCGTTAGTTCTTACCGCAAGCTGTAAAAGAAAATGATATATTGTGGAAGGAAATAGCTGAAGAGGTTTCTAGCGAGGCTGACGAACTCTTCAAATTAAATGGAGAGGCTCATGCAATACTTTCAAATCCAACTGAGATCTGCGGCTTTAGCTAAATTTTGATTGCTTTTATTTTTGTTATCATGCTGTTAAAAGTTACCAAATTCCGACAGGCATAATATCTTTATACTTACGTTACTCCTATGTAATTACTGGTATGATAGTACGATGGTACTTTAACTGACAAGTTTTTAGCTTCCGTTTACAACAAACCAAGATAAAAATGAAAAACGAATTTTCCCATAGTTAAAAGACTAAGAGAAATATTTTGTAAAATAATTTTCGTAAGAAAAAATAGATATTTGTAGAATGTGCATAAGACCAAGGCAAGTCTACAATATACATATAAGCACAAGCCCACAAGACTAGAGATTAGTGTATGGTTTTGTTTGTGTAGTTTTTATCTACCTAAACCATTATAACAATAAGGAGGCAGTCTTACCATAACATTTACAAGCAATGGTTTTAATGCTAAAACAACTTACTCTTTTGTTATTTATTTATTTATTTATTTATTTATTTTTATTCATTCTTTCATCATCTTCTTTTCAGAAGTTAAAAAAATAACAAATCCAATCATTCTTAATTTCATCATGTAAAAGAAAAAAAATAAATCCACATTATATTGCTGAGTTGATTCTAGTTGCTCAAGAAGCTAACTATTTTTTTTCTTTCTTTCTTGTTTTTAACTTCATTTTTTTTTTAATTCCACATTATTTTGCTGATTTGATTCTAGTTGACCAAGAAGCTAACTCTTTTCTTCTTTCTTCATCTTTTTAAAAAAAAATCACATTATTTTGCTTCCTAGAATTGTTATTATAGTCACTAGTGTTCGGCACGTGCGTATGCACGTGCAGACTTGATTCGGGTCCATCACCAACCTCAAGTAAAAGAGTGGGTAGTAGCATAGTATATAAAAAAGTTAATTTTCATCTCGTTTGACTATTATACCCTCACATTATTTATTTCTCATCACTTGGATCGGCACATAATAGAGGTAAAATTGTCTAAATGAAATTTGCAGCTTCATAGCACTGTTCATCTACAGTGTCTACATGAAACTTCCCAAGTTTGGACCCACATCCAACACACACTATATCCTTGGTCAATTCACACCAAACAGTAGGACTTCCATACACAAAGTGCATAGGCTGTAGCATTGAACAAATCTTGGATTTAACTTAACTATCTTACATTTAATATGCATTGAACAAGTTTTGGATGATCAAATTTTAGAACTTCACTATTTTACATTTAGTATGGAGATCAAATCACCTGTAATCAGATGAAGAAGAAGAATCAAACAACTTTAAGATTGAGTTTTCTTTTAGCATTAGGATTTGAAAAACCATCATCGTTTGATCATAACTTTTCTTTGATCATATATCTAACAATGATAATGAATGATGATATATCTTGATGTCAAAAAAGAGTCATCAAAATGGATTTAAGCAGTCTTACTACTACACTTTAAGTCCTTTCACAGTTCTTTTTTTCGTTCATTCTTTCTGCAAAAAAAATTGTTTTTACTTAGTTTATTATATCTTATTTGGTTGAGATATAAAAAAGTTCTTTCTAATCCCATTTTCTAATACTCTTTTTTATCATTGGTTTCCTAGTGAAAACAGGGTTTTGATAATTTAAAGCTTAAATAGTGTCGTTTTTTTCTTCTTCTAGAGAGCATATAATCAACCTAGTTTCTAGTTCACTTTATTCCTTTTCTAGGCCTTTTTCATACTCTGTTTTATGATGACATGTTTTGAGATGATCAAAAGAAGAAGAAAAAAAATCATACCCTGATTTGGTCACTTCTCATCTTTAAGGTGTATATGATATGGAAAAATCAATACCCTGTTTTGCTAAGTTGATTCTAGTTGCTTAATTAATAAGCTAACTCTTTTCTTCTTTATTCATCTTCCTCCCTTGTTTTTTTCTTCATCTTCTTTTCAAATAGAAAAAAGAACAAAAAAATCCACATTGCCTTGTTGAGTTGATTCTAGTTGCTCACCAAAACTTCCAAAATGACTGGAAGTAGTCTCACTACTTCTCTTTAAGTCCTTTTATAGTTCTTTTTATTAGATTAATATTTTTTGTAAAAAATGGATGTAACTTTGTTTATTAGATTTTTTCCCCCAGTTTTTTTGTCTTTGTGCACTTGATTCTTTGATGCAAAAAGTGGGTTTTTGTCTTTTGTTTAGTTTTTGGTGTTGCTAAGTAGTTTGTATCTTTTTTGCATGTCCCTGGCCTTGGTTTGTCTTGGCTAGAGTTCTGTTTGTATTTGTTGAGTGGTTAATGAGCAATAAAATATGATTGAGCAAAAACCAAAAAGAAAGAAAGTCCACATTATCTTGCTGAGTTGATTCTAGTTGCTTATCAGAACTTCCAAAATGGTTGTAAGTAGTCTCCCTACTACTCTTTAAGTTCTTTTATAGTTCTTTTTTTAGTTCCATTTATCATCAAAAAAATTGTTGTAACTTTGTTTATTAGATCTTGTTTGGATGAGGTATAAGAAAGTGTTTTCTAATTCTAATACCGATTTTGTTTGAATGAGGTATAAAAAAGTGTTTTCTAAATCCATTTTCTAATATCCTGTTTTGATCATTTGTTTACTAGTTAAAAGTATGGTTTTTTTATTTTTAAGCTTGGATGATTTTTTTTTTCCATTTCTAGCCCTTTTTTGATACATTGTTTGGAGCTAATCACAAGAAAAAACACATAAAATTCATATCATGTTTGGATCATTTATCATTATTGAGGTTTATATGATATGAAAATTTTATTTGATGCAGGATGCATATGAGACGATATAGAGTAATCCATTGTTGAAGCCGGTACATATGATGAATACATGAGAAAATAAAGTTTCGGGTTTTAGATTTCTTGTAAGAAAAGTTTTTAGTTAATTTCTTTCTAAAACAAACCAAGATAAAAACGGAAAAGGAATTTTCCCATAATGGAAACACTAAGAGAAATGTTTTGTAAAATAATTTTCGTAAGAAAAAATAGATCTTGGTAGAATGAGCACAATCCCAAGGAAAGTATACAACACGAATATAAGCACAAACCCACATAACTAGAGATTTCTATATTTTGTGCAATATTGTTAATCGTGGAGAACTTCAAGACGTATCGCCATCAACGAACACATCATCCTTCAGTTAGAGGTTAGTAACAACAGACTTGACTTTTTTAATTTTTATCTTTGTTCTTTCAAGTCAATATTTATTGAAAACATAACATAACATACAAAGTGAAGTGAAGTTTGTTTACCTGTATCTAGTATTGGTGACTTGGTCATTATACTAGGAACAATGTATCAAGGAATAATATACTAGTTGTTTTATACAACCTGAGTATATGGAGTTACGAAGGATAATTTATTTATGAACTCCGTGAACCGACATTACACTAATTGGTAACTGGTTATTATTTAGTGTATTTTGATGAAATTAACCTCCTGGGATTATGATTGAAAGTAATATCATAAACATAATCTAAGGAAGTAGACTTGTGAAAACCTGCTTCGTAGTTGAAAGTGGGTTCATGACCGATCCTAAGTTTAGGACCGATCTCATGATCGATCCCTAGCGGTAAGGACCAATCCTGATATAGTTCAAACGTGTTATACATTATCGAATATGTTTGTTATCTTCGGGTTTCTGCAAACATCATCATGTATAAGGTTTGAAGTTGGAATGTTCACATAATGCCGAAATAATAATTTGAACATGTGCTAAACTCTTGTATATTAATGTTCAGGTATTTTCCTTGATACTCAAGGTGAGATACCGAAATCGAAATATTCATTTTTTAATATCGAATATATGTGCTTACCATATCCCAGAACTTTGCATATCTCTATATTAGTAAAGTATATGAATGTATGCTAGATAATATTAGTTGTAAACTAAGAGTGATTTAGGTTTAATAGTTGGATTACATTTGGAATGTGTCAAAACCGAAAATATACATTTATTGCATATCTTACGGATTTTCGGATTTGGTAATAATTTTTTTCCCAAATTAGCCATGGTCATAGCACTATAAATAGTGGAGATTGTATTCTTACAAACTTATCCCTTGACACACTTCATTTAAAGTCTTTTTTGAGATCAAGAAATTTTTAATAGTACCATTGGTGGGAAATTAAATCGTATTGTTATTTTAGTTTTCGATTATTGATTTGATTGACCAGTAGTACGGTTATCCTTGATAGATCAAATTTGATTACCTTATGGTCATTCTCTTATGATATAAGAACACTCAAGTTTGTTTGAGGATTGACTATTACAGATCTCGTGATTCAAGATCTGTAAATAGAACTTTTGATTAATCAACGTTAATGTAGGATCAGAATATCGCAACACCAATACCCTTGCGAAATCCATGAACCACACACTACGAAGATATCGCAGATTGGTAATAAAAATGACGCAACGGATGACGACAGCCTGAACACGAGAAAGATGTGAAGACCTAGCGAGATTTAGGAGTGTTGCGAGATTTAAAATTTGAACACTTGTGATAGTGCCGCAAGTCAGATCCGAAAATAAAGGACAGCTCAGCTGTCATCCACTATGTAATGTCCTATATAAAGAGCCGAACAGGCTTAAGGAAGGGAGAGATCTTTTTAGAGTGGAGAGAAAGTTTTGAGGAGAGAGAAAGTCTATAGTAGCAATTATATTCTTGATTTCACTTCCTTCTTGTAAAATTTCTAACTCAATTAATAAAAAGATTGATTGTTGATCTTAAAGATGTGTTGAATATTATGAATTCTTGTGAGGGATGTATTGTAGAATTTCCTGCAACTACAGTTAACAAACTTAGTCCTGTGTGTATTGATCACTAATAAGAATCGAGTTATTTGTGCAATGGTTACTTTGAAGAAATTTTCTTTTCGTATTTTGATTTTTTTGATACTTCGTACACACTTGATTCTCTGGGATCCAAACAAGCAATTTACTTTGATAGACGTCATATTTTTCGAAATATTAAACAAGCGGTCTAGTTTCTTTTCCTCGTAGAGTTGATTCGATAGATCTTGTTCACTAAGAAAAATTATTTATTTTCCTCTTGGTTTGGTCTTTGACCAAAGGAGTTTGTATTGAATAAACATAAGATCCTCCATACTCAACTTTAGCTCGGTCATTACCGGATTTGGGAGATATATAGTTAGGTGGTTACTCGAACATGTTAGTCCTTTACTATTTAGGGATACATACTAATAAAATTAAGATAGTAAAAGTCTTCACGGTAGGTGAAGCAACTTGAGATAATGGACTCTATTTTGGGATTCACGTTCGTAGACCAGATTGGTTGTTGGTGCAAAGTTATTAAAGAAACTACGTAACTAAGAGTAGTTTACTTGGTATAAAGTTGCAGTAAATAGTTTTTATATCGGCTTAATTCTGAGAGTATTTATAACCAGACAAGGTCCTGAGGTTTTCGTGTCAAGCAATTTTCCTCTTCAAAAAAATCTTGTTTGGTGGTGTGATTTCCTTTACTTCCGCATTATATTGTTTATCATTGTAATTAAAAGGAAATACACTTGTACGTTGATTAAACTAGACACTATCAATAGATTGGTTCAATATCGAATTTAATCTATATACCAAGTTACATCTTGTTGAAGTAATCTTTTGGTTATTATTTCTGTAAGATTACACAAGGTGTGTCCATAGTAAGTTGATACGAAAATATTGTGGTGTATTCAATACCCTCGCCATTTCAATTGGTATCAGAGTAGGAAAACATGATAAGATCTAATAATTTATGTTTGGTGCGATTCAACCTATAAGACATGAGTCGAATAGAGTTTAAGAGGAAACCAAGAAAAAAAAATACAATTAACGTATCACACGATTTTGATAATGTAAGTCCAAAAGTTGCTTATGTAGCCAATCTATCGTCTCCACCTAGAAGTATCTCGGATATGTCTACTAATCAAGTAATTGGAGAACTTATTAATAATTTAGAAATCCATGACAAAATGATTGATAGCTCATGTCACGAATCTAATGAATCTAATTTCGAATCCGAAGGAAAATCTACAGTGGTAGTTAAAAAATTCGAAAATGTTGTTTTTCTTCTGAAAAGACGAGGGTACCCAAATACACCACAATCTTTTTATTTGATCACAACCTATTCAATCTCTACCGTGTATAAACCTCTTGGAGCAACAATCACTCAAGGAATATTTCAACACGATGTTCACTTGAAATAGGGTTAGTCCGTACTGGCCTAACAATGTGAGAATATCAAAGTCAAGTGGAGAAATCCAATACACTTTGTGTGATCTTCTATGGATATGAAATCGAGACAATACTACAACGAAGTGTTCCCTTGATAATAGTATGGTATAACCGAAACCTTATAAGATAAATATCAAGTGCCTAGTTAACGTACAAGTGTATTTACTTTAATTATAATATTAAACACAATTATAATGCCGAAATAAAGTAAAGCACACACCAGAATTTTGTTAACGAGGAAAACTACAATCTTGTAAAAAAAACCGGGACCTAGTCCAGATTTGAATACTCAATGAATTAAGACGCTACAAAAAGGTAAACTTGCAACTTCGTGTAGACAATTCTAAGTAAACTAAAATCCTAATTACTCAGCTTCAGTAGTATTCTTGTTTTGATAATATCCAGCAGAACCGAAGTTCTCAATAGATATTTGATACTAGATATCCTAGCAGAACAAGCGTTCTCTTTAGGACTAAATCTAGTATACCTTCTTAATGGTTCACAATAACTTCTTCTACCAATCTTTCAACTGGAAAGACAAGATTTCTTTGGATCGTATTCCAAACAGTAAAGGATAAAAACTGTTTGGTAACCAAACTCACTTTATAATCACAATACCGAAATATATGATAAAAGCACAGTTACGGATCTTATATTTTAAGACCCGTTACTAGATCCAAGTTCCTTGGTTACAAGATCAAACAAGACAATGATTACCGAAATAATCAATCTTGATTACAAGGTATATGATAAAATCACAAACAACTTGTTGATCTAAAAAGGTTTATGTTTATCGAAAATAAACAACCTTTCAATCCCTGTAAATCAAGTCACATAAAGTTACACCAAGATAAAAACACAAGAATAAAAGTCTTCAAATCTTCAAAGACTTCAATCTTCGATTTAATCTTCAAAGTAACAACCTGCAACAACAAACTTGATTCCTTATTGATTTGTCGCACAGAACGGAGTCTGTTAACAATGGCAAATCAATGAATCTATCTTACGGATCTAGAAAAAACTTAGATCCGTAAAAACGTTAAATCTTTGATCTAGTTTGAGTGATCCTTATATCAGAAGAGAAGGTTTTCAAGAATAAACAAACTAGGTGCAATCAAAGATTCAACTACCGTTAGTTAATCAAATCAATAAATGAAAACTAAAATAACAATGCAATCATCTAGTTTCCCACAAACGGTACTCGTAGAGCTTCTTGATCCCACAGAAGTCTTCAAATGAGCGGTCGTAAGAGATTTCACCTAATTAGGGTACTTTCCTCTCCGAATAGACGGCTCCACTAGTAACAACACAACAAGGTAGTTTTGATGGCTCTTAGGATAGTTTGCTCGAAATGCAAACTTGGGTATTTATAGACCAAGGAAGTTCGGACACCAAGGAATTTCCAAAACCGAATATTCTCAAGATATGCAATATATTTCCAAATTCGGTTTTCATAATTCCTAGAAATGCTCTGTCCAATATTAACCGAAATCCTACTAGAAAATCTCCAATTAGTAAATGCACATTACCAATTTTTTATTTCCAGATATATGCATTTTAACTGCTGGTAATTAAAATCATATATAAAATTAACAACCTTAATTAAAAAATTCTCAACTTATTTCGATTCGGGATCTCCTTGAGTTATTAAGGAATATCTTTGAACAATAAAAGATAAGAGTTACTGAACATGTTCAAAGTATGTCGACATCTTATTTCTTTGTAAATCCTTTTTCATATTTACAATCTTGGAACCGATTATACCACACTTCCAAACAAGTTTAGAATTGGTTCATCTGATTTCCAAGAACTATGTGATTGATCAAATCAATACACTACTCATGGGTTTACGGTTATACCAAACACAAGGATCGGTTCTACCTTAATATGGTTACTGGGACCGGTTACATCAGTTACCAAATTGGTTACATCAATTACCAGGACCGTTTACCATATTCTCATGGTATTACTTGTGATCGGTCATACCAGTTACCAGGATCGGTTACACCAATTACCAAGACCGGTTACACCATTTACAAGGATCGATTACACATTCTTTTGTGATCGGTCACACCAATTACAAATATCGATCATACCATCTTAGGTGATTACTTAGGATCAGTTACACTAATAAAACTTATACCAATACATAAGTCAGGCATTGTGACTAGTTTTACCAAGATATATAACAAGTTATGATCGGTTCTACTAACTCACACATATCGGTAATCCAAAGATATGCAATGAATAATAATACCAATAAGCCTAACGATTTCCCTCCCGATTCACAAAACAAGTTCATGAATGTACTTCCTTTAAACGAATGTAAACATTATTTCCTAGGACGAAATCTTCACCCATACACATACACATAATCACAATAGCATTCATACGACTATGTCGATGTCTTATATACGAAGTTCAAAAGATAAGCATTATACTTCGTATTGTAATTCCTTAACACTATGTGTACTAGAGTATAATCATTCACAGCTGCGCAGTTATGTTTTCAATATAGCACGGCTTGAAAGATACGTTGGGAATGAAACAGTTCAAGTCAAAATATTACTAACCTCAAGAGGAAGGATGATGTCGTCGATGTAGCTTGTTACTTCTTCACATTCTTCAAGTCTTCGAGTAATACTTGTATGTCTCATTATCCTAATCTTTCTAGCCTAACCTATACGAAGTTGTCTCCAGTACACAATCAAGCGACTCTTTAATTGAGTTTTAATTCACTAAAATATGACAACCAAACTTGACATACCAACACTTGGTGGGTTCAACCGATTTATGCTCTAACATCTTCTTACCTCTGAAAATCAGAGTTTAAAAACAGAAATAAATAGCATTCGGAATGAGATAAACGTTAAAGACTTGCACCTTAAACTTCTTCAAGAAAGTAAAAATTCTTCTAGTAATGTCTCCATGTCTACTACAAAGTATGATAAAAACCTTGAAAGAGTTACAGAAGAGTCCATGGAACGAGAAAGGTATTTTTAAATGAACTCGGATTCGAAGTGTTCATCTGACTCTGATGTGGAAGAGACAGATGAGGACGTAAAAAATCACATCATGAACTTTAGTTCTCTTCCTCTTGAAAATAGGAAGTTAAAAAGGAGAATCATAAACCTTGAATGTGGACTCAACTAGAGCAAGTCTAAATCCAAAGATGGACTCCATAGAGAAATTGTATTTTGATAATCGGTCCAAATTTTCTGATAGTTTTGTGTTCGAAGACTGCCGAATGTGAAAAACTTCTTCAAGATCTCGAAAACTTGAGAAAAAAATTGCTACAACTAAAGTAAGTAATGACTCTCAACAAATATTGAGACTTGAAGACAAAGTAAGTGCTGGTTTTTCTCGAGTTGAACCGTTGGAGAAAAATCGAGATGTTGCTCTTGAAAAAGTTAAAAGGTTGGAAGAAGATAAGGACTTGAAAAAAGTTTAAGGATAATTCTAGCAAACTATTAGGAGAGATATAATTTGTCGTGATACAACCCAATGCAGAGTTGCGCACTTGCACCCCTAGCCCAACCGGCTCCAAATTCAATTGCAATTCAAGTCTATTTCCAAGCCTTGCACCTCCTTAAAAAAACTATGCACCCAAAATAACTTTTTGCACTCCCAAACCTGGAAATTTTGGCTCCGCCCCGGATTCTGCTTAAATCTTCTCCTTTCTTGGCAAGCTTATCAGCCACAAAGTTTATTTCCCAGAATCCATGTCTGAAATGCACCTGAATGGAACTCCTGCAGAGCTGTAAAGTGCAGGTGCTAAAAATACAAAATCCATCCCCCTCCCTCCTACGTGGTCTTACTAGAAGGGGGTTATTGCTTTTCAAGTTCACTCCACTCCTCACTCTACTCCACACACCACACTACCCTTATTTATTGGATTCCAAATTCCGGCTCTTGTTTTCTCCGAGTCTTTTTCAGATTTGGGGTCTTCTTCTTGTTTCTGTCTTCTGCTCTTTTTCTGCATTTCTGAGTATTCTAGAGAGAGACGGAGAGGGGGGTTGGGGGAAGATGGGAAATTCATTTTGGGTGTTCAGCATCAGGAGAGAAATTAGTAAGTGCCGCAAGAGATGGAGATTTGGTTGAAGCTAAAATTTTATTAGAATTCAATCCTGGGTTAGCTAAATCTTAATTCCCCACTTCATTTTGCAGCTGCTAGAGGACATAATGAAGTAAGTCTGATCAATTCAAGTTACCCCCTTTATGTTTAAATTCATTTGCAGCATTGAATTCAATTTGTTTTGCTTATTCCATATGTAGCATTGTTTCTTGAGAAGGGAGCAGATGTGAATTCAAGGACCTACTGTGGTCTGTGGATATAGGTAAAGTCTTTTTTCTGAAGTTCCTTTACTAATTACGTTAAAATTCAATCTCTTAGTGAGAAAGATCCGTTGTTAACAAGTAGTAGTCGGTTTCAAGTTCAAGGGTTGAATTCAGAATTAGATTTATCAACAATATGCAGCTCTTGATTATGCCACTGTAAATTACATTGGTTGTCTATGCTTTATAACATTACCGCGGACTTACCAATGCATCAATGTTATAGTTATTTTCCAACTTTAAACTCTTTAGTATCTTGGCTTATGTTTGTTTTCAGTTTATATTAGCCGACTAGACAGCTCTCCATTTCGCAGCTGCAAATGGACATGTCAGTCGTCAGATGTATAAGAGCAGATTTTGTCCCACCCATGAAGACATCAGTTCTCAGACCAGCGGTGAAGGTGGGCTGACGACTAATGCAAGCAACAAATTTGACCAACTGTATGTTGTTTGTTTCATTTTTCTCTCCTTGGAGTTTTAATCATTATTGAAGTTTGTAGATGCAACCACCAAAGAAGTCCAAATTTGACCAACTGTATGTTGTTTGTAGGTACCGTTGGTCACTATACTTTCCAGATTATGGCTTTATCATATGAGACGGAAGTACTCCTTTGCATTATGCTGCTTGTGGAGGCATTCTGAAGTGTTGTCAAGTTAAGAAACTTCCTTTAACCTGCGTAAATATGCTTTATTTTTCTTTGCGTTCTAGGAATTTAGAGAATTTCTTTTTCTGCGATCCTTCTTGGAAGGGGTGCTAGACTGCAAGTAGATTTACATTGAACTGCAACGGGTTACATTATCAGTTGCTTTAGCAGTACGAATCATTTCAGTGAACTTTAGCTGCTTCGCCAACCTTCTTGTTTTTTTGTCATCTACAGACACTAAGCATAGCATATATTTCAACCTACTTTTAGGTGTCTCCCACCTGATGGCTTGAACCCTCGCTGACACCTAGTCCTGACTTGGAACTACCGATATTTCAGCCATCTCTGGTGCCCTTCACGAGTGCACTGAACATAGCTAGGTGATCTTTTGCTTTATATACCTTATAAATTGAATTCTAAAATTTGATCTTAAGAGTTCGTCAATTTGTAAAGTCCAAGTACTGCTTTACTTATCGAGTTGAGATGCTTCTCATTGCTGATTACGCAAACTCATATCTGGGCGTATAGAAAGCAACATTAGAAGATTGTTCAAACATATATGATTGCATATAAGAGAACGTTTATTAATCTACAGTATTCTGGATGCACTGCTGCAGAGAATGTGGGTTGCAAGCTTAGAAGATGTTATACATCCGATATCTGTATTGTCTGGCTTCCGAACCTAAAAACACAAGTAACTCGCCAAAAAGTGATTGGCTGGATGTTTTATAGGCCCGCCATCCATGGGATATGTTTTACTTTGGGTTACTTCACTAACCAAAAAGTGCCATGCAGGGTCCGTAAGAGAGGTTGTAGCAATATTGTCTGTCACAGCTAGGGCAGAAACCAAGAAGAGTTTAGTGATTATTAGGGTTTCAATTAAAGATGTTGGCTGGACAAGAAGGTGGAGCAGTGGTGAGGATACCTAAAAATAACCATAAACAAGTAATAGATCAGCTTCAGTTAATCACAAGAAAATTAACTGAGTTTGATAAGAAAATCAAGTAATTAAGAAATGGATACCATGATTGGGTTTCCAATCAATCTTTTGTTGTTGAACTTCCTGTTGTTACTACAATGGGTATAATCCACGGAGCTGCTTACGGTGGTTATTTTGTTGGAGCCGGAGGTTGCTAAGCATGTCTATCCACAGCATTTGAGCGCCATTAAGGTACTGTTGTATTAAATTCTTTGAGTATAATCAAATTCTGATCAATCCACTCATGTAAATTGTTGTATTTCATCATATTTTCATGTTTTACTTGATTGCATTGACTAGTGCAGATCAATCCACTTTAACAGTTTAATCCATTATTTATTTATTTTCGATTAAGAAATTCCTATGTGCATGCTTATCTCTGTTTCTGATTAGGGGAATTGGGTTAATACTGTAGACTCAATACTGTTTAGTAGTGTAACTTCAGTTTGTAAATTTCTCTCTGATTGGTTACGCTCTTTCGATTTTACATGCTTTCAGCTCTAGTCCCAAGGCACAAGCTCGTATTTTTGCTGCTATGGGTGGTGTCCGTGCCAGTATAAATTGTTTTCTGAAAGGATTTAGAGGGAAAGAGGATGTCCAGATTCGGTAACTATCTAACCCACTCTATGTGTCTTTGGTTCTTCGCTAATAATTGGATGGATATATAGTGCTGGCCATTAAAATCACAGGGAATCCATGGCTTGATAACAATCTGACTGATGAACTTCTAGTCCTTGATATATAAATGTGGGGGGTCTTCATCTTGACACCTAAGTGAATGAAAGCATTGATTTTGCAGAATGGCAGCAGGTTTTGGTGTTGGATTCACGCTTAAATTGATGCTGACACCGATGTGGGTTCCTGATGTGGCAGTCAAAGCAGTCATACATGGGGTCATCGGTGCGCTTGTTGGAGGTAGTGGTTTCCAGGTAAGCATATGTGGGAAATAGTTTACAGTTGGGTTCTGTTATTTGTACCAATCTTGTGTCTAGACTCTTGGATGTTTACTCCTTACAACACAAATAAATATTTGAGTCATAGCACCTACAACATCACATTCTATGAAATGGATATCTTATATAGAATATGTACCTCCCGTAGAGATAAAAATAGTTTAAGATAGGTGAAATCTGATCAAAAAGTTAGGTGAAATATCTTTCTCACAATCACAAAAATTATCCATGTACCATATGGTCCATACTGGTTTTGACGTATATTAGTTTCTCGAATACCTTGTTTTATTGTTATGCGAAATCTAAGCTTGAAGATTTGGCTTTGTTGGCTGCAGCATACCAGTGTATGTATGTACTGCACATCATGCGGATATTTTTTTGATGATGTTTGTGTTTGTATCACAAAAAATTCTAACATATATTGTGAAGCTGTGATGCGAAATCTTAAAAAGTGGGTTGTGGAACTGGCTGCTGATTAGAAGTCTCAGTTCTGAAAATCTTGCGCGGATAACATCACGGTGATTGATGTCTTAGTTCAGTCTGTGTAACTCATCTTTATAAACAGGACATGTTGTATATAGCCTTCTCATGCTGGACTTTTTAGGCAGCTAGATTAGATAACTAGTCTCTTTGGTTGCATATATGGATAATTAAGTGATATAACTATATGTTGATAGTATGATCTTTGGCGTGTGATGATGCTGATAAAATGTTAGCAAGCTAGGGTATGGTACCATCCTCCGTTCTGTAGTATCTGCTGATACTTGTTAGTATGTGAGTGTTTGTACCACCATCCCTATTCTAGCATCTCAAGGAGGAAACGTATCTCCATCGAGGAATGAAACTCTGCCATAGCTAATTATACCAATGCAAACATCTTTTTAGCATGTTATAAACGGACTGCGGTTATGTGTAAAACTTAAGTATCTACCATTGTATGTTTCGGTTTTGATGTTCCTATTTCTGTCTTTCTTTGAAGAGCACATCGTCATAGTGTGCTTGGAACATATACATTTCTCTTTCCCATTAAGCAATTAATATTCCTCTCTGTTTTTTGACTGTGCAGCTAGGTCACAGAATCTCTCCGCCATCAAGGGAGTATACTAGAACAAGATGCATGTTGTCGAATCTTGGCCTTCAGAATTACGAGAAGAACTTTCAGGAAGGCTTCTTAATAGACACTACTTTTTACCCATGCTTACCGATAGGCAAGTTTTTTTGAGGGAGTTCATATCACCTGTTGTTTATGTATATTCGTAGCGTTTACGAAGATGATGACAACCTTTTCTCTATGTCTTAATCTGTTGCAGTATTCTTAGAGAGCTGGGAGTCCCTCCTGGACCAAGGCTTCTAATACTTGACCACGTTAAAAGGTGCTGATCGCAACTCACAAATAAATTTTTCTTGGCGTAAAATTGATTTTAGATTGGGTTATTTAGCATCATACAATCTCATTAGTAACGTTATCGTGATCTTCCGTTGCGTTTTCTTCACTTGAGCCTTCAGAAGTAGGAGTTTGGTGAAGAAGCACGATTAGGGTAACTAGTTAAGACTGCATTAATACAATGCCGGTCTGGGGACATCCCTCAGCAGACCTTTCACCACTCTATGTTGTACAAGGCCTTGGGGTATGAATATAAAGCCATGCCTCGCCAAAGCACTAGTCATATATTAATTTTGGTGGTATGTTACTCAATAGACAGATTAAGGGGGATTTTATCTCGGTCAAAAAAGTGAGCCCAAGATTTAAAAAAAAAAAAAAAAAATTGCATACTGCCAAATAGATTTTTCACTATATTTCATTATCTTCCTGTAAGGGAGGTCTGGGGTTCATTTGCGTGAGGCTTAGCAGAATAAATGAAGAAAATGTTTTCACTTTGATAACCTTGTGATTACTAATGTTCAGGGATCCTGAACTGCAAAAGATGCGGCAACGACATGTTGGGTGAAACTGATGGTAAGCAATTAAGTTTATAAGTTAAACAACCAAGGATAGCCCAGTTGGCTAGTGGCATCCTCAAGTTGTTTTTGAGTGATTTGTGGTCCTGGAATCTAGCTTAAGACGACAATGTTTAGTGAAACTGATGGTCAACAGTGAATGTTTATCTTCATTTGTACATTTGTTGAAAGGAAATAAAGCTCGTATAGCGTGAATGCCGCCAGTATTCCTCAGGATAGATTTTTTCATTCCAGTGGTAAGATATCTATCGGTGAAGAAAGAACTTGACGCCTCGCTAATTTCCAGACTACCTGGTGGAACTAATCTCCTTTGATGTAACCCAAGGCCAAGGGAGAAAGATTTTGAAATCAATGAATACCTGGATTTCAAAATCAATAAATACTTGTATATCATGAAAAAACAAAAATTCCCTTAATTTCATTTTCAAGTAAGTTTTTTTTAATGATAATTTCCGGTTTCTATTCTATTTTGTATGAAGCATACAGACTACAGAGCATTTAAATTTACTTTAATAGTGGAGTGTGAGATTCTTCCTTGTTTGGTATTTCTTTTTAACGCGAAAAGGACAAAATTCATTAAAGCAAATATGTCACGAGGTACATCAAAAATACAAACAAAAATGAAATTAAATATAAAAAACAGCAAAGCCCACTAAGGAGCGGTTCTCGAACCTTCGAAAAAGAACAAAAACGGAAAAAGCTCAAAAAGTTTTGAGCTCCCGAAATTCTTACATTTTCAAGAAACCCCAAAGATACTAGAAGAAATAGAAAGCCCTTCCAAAATCTTCATTTTCATCCTAAACCGAGCATTTGATAACATCAATTCGTTCATCATTATCAGAATAAGGGTCGGAATCTCCAAAACTATCATCTTACTCAATCAGAGTTTTTGTCTCTGAGTGACGTTTTGCAATCCTCCCAATAAGATCTTTACTTATAGATCTCATGGAATGGTCAGTGGTACAAATTGCTTTGATTAAAAGCAGTTTGAGAATCTATTAGAGCCTCGATTTCGACCGTATTAACAGAGAGAGTATCATATTTAGCGTCTTGGTCTTGCTTCAACTATCTAGAAATAAAGTAAATAGAATTTGAAGTAAACGCAAATCATTTTCCATAAATTTTTCTTCTTCGTCTCCCGAAATGCACCCAACTATATCCATTTGAGCACGTAGACCCAACTTCAAATTCGCCTTCCCATTAGAATCAGAAGTCAAATTTGGGTTGAAAATCCATTAACCACTGAATTGGATTAATAACACCGCAACTCCATCAAAATCATCTTTTCAACTCACACACTCTGATTATCTATTTCATATTCAGATTCTCTATCAGAATCCTCACAAGTGTCCCTTGCCTTTTCCTCATTTTTGTCTTTGCCAATGCCAATTGTTAGAGCATCGCTCTGTCGAACTTACGAGTTTTGGTATGTCAAGCTTATTTTAAAATTTAGTTGATCAAAACTACATCTTGATTCATAGCATACTGAGATCAATCTTAGACTTGCAATAGAGCATGGTGGTTGAGTATCATACTTCACCAATCGACCTTGAAGTTGAAGACAGAAGAACAAAGGTACATGATGACTGACTATTTCATTTACTCATACAATACAACTTCTATACAATAAAACACTTGGGACCAAGGAAAATTATTAATTAAAAGAGATATTATATTATTGATAATTATTATTCAAAAGGGGGTGGTGCTCAGCTTGTGGCTAGGCTACCAACTAAAGACTTGTGCGATTCTTAGATATTATTTTTATTTATTAATTTCTAGATATAATGCATTTACAAACTTAAACTTAAAAGTATTTAATATATAGATAGGTCACGTACATCATTCTAAATCACCAAGATGTATTCTTATCTCAAAGGTGTATCTCACTAACCAATTAACAATGCAATACGGAAAGAGCTATGTGAATATAAAAGCATCAATCACACTACAACACTTCTTATTGCAATACAACAATGCAACTCTAGGCCTCTTAATTGCACTACACACTATTAGGGATTAAATACAACTTGATTTGAATTTCTAAAAAAACAAACCAATATTCAATCATATTTTAAGAAAATTTGATATGTATGATTTTTTTATTTTTTATTTTTTTAGCAGTATTATTATTTTATATATTATTTGGGACCTGTTAATCCTTCAGGGGAATTTTTAAAATGTATTATTTTATGATTTTATCGAACTTATTATTTTACCACTAAGAGCCCGAGTCGGGACCGGGAAATTTTATTATTTTAGCGAGAATATTATATTACCGAGTACAGTATTATATTAAAGAAGTTATACTGTATTATCTACCATTTTATACTGAGACTTGTGGTATGAGTGATGAGCATTGTAAAGAAGAATTCAGGCAATATAAAACTTTTTATATAATAGATTGAGAACAATTTATTGTTCGATATATCACAATTGCATGATGATTTCATAAGGAGTCGTCAAGTTAGTTTTTCTATTCACAAACTTTTTTTCTCAGTTGCAAACTTAAATTTATAAATATAAAACTTGCTCAGTTCGCGAATTGGTCAATTTTGAGATGTTCATGGATATTTTTTTAATTACCAGAATTATACTTAAAAGAACCATCTTTTGTATATACTTACTAGTGTAGACACATGCGCGATGCGCCTGCTGAGACGCTGCAAATGTATGTTTTTTAAACAGAGCGGAGAAATCGCTGCTTCTTGTCTGTCATGGCTAGTAAACTATGTTATACGAATGCTCTATCGGTTTTGATTTTATTCCAGTCATGACTTTCTCTTTTTCGGTGTAGAGAAAGATGCAAATCTGGCGCAATGGGTTGCTATGCCAGTTCAATGGAACACAAATATACTCGAGACCAATAATTATTTTTGTCATTTCTACTTTACGGCTGACCGGCTTGCACGTCGGGCTAGAAAGTTTAGTTTGAAAAATATATAGGTTTCTTCTCCTCCTTTTTTGGACAGTGTGTTGAGGAAAGAACCTTTGGCTGAAGTTTGAAATTTTCTTTTAAGTCAATGCATTGGTGTATTTCTTAGCAAAAAAACAAAAAACAAAAAATAAAGAAAAAAATAAAGTTCATGGCTTATATTGCCAACTCACTTAGAAAAGGAACTTGAATATTGTGCGTTATTATGCTGTGCTAAAAACCGAGGCATGAAAACTAAGCTTATAGGTGCCAGAACTCACTTTATAGGTGCGGGTGACACACATGTGTCAAGTGAACATCACTTGTTACATGTCTTATACGCGTGTAAAAGAGTTTCTATGGTTTTAGACTTTTCATGAAAAGCTAAGTCATTACTTCGTTTTTTCTCTGTAAGGATTCAAAGATAAATGTTAGCTGATTCTGTAATTTCTTACTCCAACAATAGATACAGTAAATCTCTTCAGTTTGGTCAACTTCGCTTCCAAAGTCTTCCATTAATGACACCAAATTTTTCTTAGTAGGTAGAATTTTTATTTAGAATCGAAATCATCAGGAGTAAGAAGTAAAGAGTTATCATAAAATTAGATTTTTTGTTTCTTTTCTATGAAACCGATTTGTCAATTGATGCTCTAATTTAATTTTCTTTCCATTTAATTAGATAAATTTGGGTTTTTGATTTGTTGATTAGATTGAATTGTTGTTTTATCAAATCAATCATCACAATTTTTGATCTTATAACTGAATCGTGGTTGACTGATTTCATGTTTCTATGTAAACTCTGATCCATGTTTCTATCTATGGATAGAAGGAGAAGTAGTTCAGAACCAGATTCAGGAAAGAGAAATAAAGGAAAGGGTAGTTGAAAGTGATTAACAGTTTAATCGGAGGATAATACAGTCATTTTAGGTACAAACCAATCAAATGTAGTCTCCGGTCGAAAAAATGATCTTTTCTTTGTATTAGTTATTAGATAAGAACCATCGCAATCTACTACTGCCATTGAAGTATCTGTTACTTGAGGGTGATACACAATTTATGCAAATGATCTGTCGATAGGATGTTGCCGGAGATATTGGAGTGAAGGAGCTAACCAACAGTTCCTTTTCAGAAGCCCATTACTATAATGAACATCTCAAAATCGACCAGTTCGCGAACTGAGCAAGTCTTATATTTATAAATTATCAATCTGATTAGCTCTCGATTACCAACAATTTATATTCTCTTGTTATTACATAGCAGCAATTGAAGATGAAGATTCATAAACAGATTATCATCAGGAAGAGGAAGAAGAAGTAATAAAAGTAGAAGAGATGAATACCCAAGCAGCGAGATCTAGTGGCGACGTAAGTTTATGGAGTCGACTAGTAGGACGGATTATAGTATCATTAGGTACTTGAATGAATAATTAACTAGTTGAAATGTTATTTTATGCAATTAATAAGTTTGTGGACGGATTTCATCCCCATTTTCATAACTCAAACACATAGCAAGTATAACAATGTATATATATCTCAACAACTAATTTATCCGTCAATTTGTCACTGTGGACAACTTATAATTTGTATAATATTTATTTTCTATATTTTTTAATGTATATGTATTACGGAAAAAAGTTAAAAAAAATCATAAAAGAAACTTGTTAACATATTTATCATCTCTTAATACACATATTATATCCGTTAATACTAAGTTAATTACAAAAATGTATCTTATGTGTTAAAAATAGAACTTCTTATGACATGAATTTTCATTTTTTTTCTTATAAATATTCACAAATGAATTTATATTCTTTTTTTTGCATATTAAATATTTTTTTGTGCATGATTTATTTTAATGAGTTTGAACATTATAGACATCTTTTTTATTCTCATACTCTCTCATTATCTGTTATGTACAATATTAATTATGATCTTCAGGAACAAAACATGCCCCCTTTGACATCATGTAAATCCACACCACATATATTGTGCCAGGTCATGTTACTATAATACCAAAAGTTGTACATGGTTCTTGTTAGTAGCATTTGAACTCTAAAATATAGAGTTATGAAAATTGTGATGTTCAGGGGTGCTCATTTTCTTGATGTACGGTTGGAAGGATCCACACCCGCGGTTATACTAAACCTCAAGTATATCGAGAAAATATTTAATTTTTTCATGGACTTAGAAGTCGACAAGGATACAAAGCCAATAACCTCGTACGTTATTTTGATGTCTAATTTATTGAAAACCCACGCGGATGTCGAGCTACTCGTCCACAAAAACGTTCACATTTTAGACAGAATCGACTACAGAAGAGTTGTCGATTTGGTTAAAAAGTTGGCTAGTACCAAGGGTTTGACACCTTCCACGTACAAGTATACCATAAATTGTCAAAGAACATAAATCATTTCAATGCGGGCTGGTCTTCACGGATATGTTCCCATATCAGAAAACTTAAAGTACCTTACTATGCGGTATTCATTGGAACTTTTGGTCTCTTAACTACAATCATTGTTTAGCTGTAAAATTAATCATCAAGAAATAGTGGAAGTATGCAATATTTGGAGAATTGAATTGTAACTGAAGTTATATTATGTTTTTCTTTTGATTTGTTATGGATTCAATAGCATTCTCTAATAGATGCAGGTGTTTTCTTTTGATTTTTTTATGTATTCGGTGACATTCTCTAATGGATATAAGTGTTTTGTATTAAATGAGCAAACAATTTAAACAAGTCCAGTAACAGTAATATCTAATTTTAATTTGGGAATTTTATTAGATTATTGTTTATTTCATTTGAATTTTTGATTTCTCAATTCTGTTGTTTATGTTAGTTATGGTTGTATGTGTCAGGAGGCGAATTCACCTCTCCTTATATTGGTAAAACTGCAACAATACTTGTTTATCCTATTTTTCTTTTTGTGTTTTTCGGCACCCTCATCCCAGGTTTATGTGCACAACTTTTTTGCGACCTTATTTCTGTCGTTCAACAATAGATTCGACGAGGCAATAACATATGACATAGAATTCTAAGAAAGAAACATAACCAATTTTATGCAATATTTCTAGTATACATGTATTGTAACTTCTAGTGTGCCTTAAAAAAAAATATTATCAAAAGAGAAACATAGCGAGTACATGAGCTAACAAAAACATGCCCAAAAGAGCAACAAAAAGCTAAATCAATTCTAACATACCGGACTCAATAAGCCAAAAAAAAAAACTAACCGAATCTATAAAAGTTGTATGATGGCCGTTCCATCTTTTTCAGGGAAGAAGGCCGACAATGAAACCGAATAAACTGACCTTGTTGAAGATTAGATCCCTCCTTAGCAAAGTGATGACCTGAAAAGTTAGTCTCACGATAACCATGCCTGAACTCAATCGAGTGAAGCTTTTTACAAATAATACTCCATCTTGCTTGTACAAACCACGACAAATGATGAGAATTAAAAATATTCATAACAGATTGTAAATCAGATTGAATTAGGAGACTCAGTAGTAGATTCTTGAACATCCCATTCAACTGTACGAACAATGGAAATAATTTCAGCAACGAAGTTTGTTACAGTACCCATGTTCTTGCAAGGTTACCAAGATGGTAAAGAAAACAAACCTATAGAGTACATTTTGGGTAGAAGATATTTCCAGATGAAAATTATTTGGTGTTATTACTTCTGCTACAAATAAAAAAACACAACTTCGTGATCCGAGTATCGGAAGAAATTGATAATCCACTCTATTTTGTATCCAATTCCCTCGACACCCATGTTAACAATGACCACAAACCTATATACCATCCTACTTGGTTAGCAAACATAGTACAAATTGATAAAAAGGACGACAAACAACGGTGTTGTGTAAACTTCAGAGATATCAACAAAGTGTTTCCTGAGGACGAATTCCCTCTAATAAACATTGATATGCTAGTAGACGTAATATCAGAGCACACAATGTTTTCTTTCATGGATACTCAAAGCAGCTACAACCAGATCAAGATGAAAGAATCGAATGCTATAAAAACCGCTTTCTCCACCCATATAAGAAACTTTTACTATGTTGTCATGCCTTTCAGTCTAAAAAAATGAAGGAGCCACTTATACACGGGTGATGACTTTTATCTTTCCTGACCTAAACCACAAAACAATTGAGATATATGTGAAAACGCAGGGGATACCAAATACACCCAAATTTTTCATTTTGATAGGAGTATGAACGTATATAGTACTTTTAAAAATCAAAAGATGCGAAAAAGTAAAAAGCATACACACAAGAATTTTGTTAACGAGGAAACCACAATAGCAGAAATACCATGGGATCTCATCCAGATTGAACATCACACTGTATTAAGCCGCTATAGACACTAACCCACTATCAGACTTCGATTGGAATGTAGTTGAGACCAAATCGATCCACCCTCCAAGCGATTAAGTTACAGTCGTGCTCCTTACGTATCTTGAACCTCGCAAGGTTCTACGCACTTAATTCTCTTAAATGACATCCTTTACACCCTAAGAGTTTCTTCAGCTGAAGTGAAGACTTTTGATACCAATCTTCCTCTAACAGATAAGCCTATTTTATTTTCGTTAGATCAAAGATCAAGGTATGGAAATATGTTTGCAATAGATAAAGCTAGCAAACTTCACAAATACGGAACTTACAACCCCCGAAGAGAAGCCTAGATTCTTAACCACCGCTCAAGAACAATCTTCGATAGATCAACTAAGATAAGTCTTTAAATATCTATCTTGAGGAATCACAAAGTCTGAGACGAAGAGAACTTTGTGATTACTATCTATCTTGCCTGAAAGAGATTACGAAACCTTGATAACAGAAAAGCAAGATCACGATACACAAACTATCAAGGTAAACATAGTCAGACATGGCTTCACGAATCCCCAAAGTGAATTCTTTTTGTCGTAGACCTAATAAAGTTTGACAGAGGAAACCTAGGTCAATTGAGGACGAATCCCCAAAGTATGTCTTCCATGTCACATATCCTCTCTCACGAAATCATGGAGGAAGCTTATGTCAATAATATATGGTCCAAAAGGGGAGAAAAAAAGAACTCTGATTGAATATGAGGTTGACAGTCTTGATACCACCGAGAATCATTTCGAAATAAGTTACTACTTTCATATAATTATCAACATGTTGAAAAATAAGAAATGATTTCTGCTAATGTTGTCTATGACTTTCTGAAATAATTTCAGGAAGCTAAGATTCAATCTATTGAAGCTTTGAAGGGTCAAAACAGTTAAAAACTGAGTTGCAAAAGATTTCTTCTGACCTTGCTCTCATGAAATCTCATGTCAATGAACTTCTTAATGAGGAAATTTTCCCGACTGAGTTCATAGACGTTGTTGAAGGCAAACTCAAAGGCTGAAAACCTATGAGGGCTCACTCAACGACAACAAATAATATCTCTGTTTCTAGTTTACTCCTTGTAAGGATTTATTTTTATTGTTTTAAGGAGGAAAAACTAGTATTTGAAGTAGACTATTCATGTACTTCCGTTACATTAACTACTTCATATCTCGTCTCTATTGAAAAATTGTAGTTAATTTTTCTTTGACAACCGTTACAATAAGTAATCTTTATCGATTATTCTTGTGTATTGCTTATTTAGTCCGCCGTATGTGACAACCAATTATGCCACCCCAAGGCGCAACACAAAGATAAAAATTTTCAGTACAAGGGAACGTTTTCCTGTTGGTTGTTGCTTTTCATATTTACTCCACTCCGCACTCTCCACACCTCTTTTTACCTTCCAAGTAGGTCAACTCATTTTCTCCTAACAAATTCCGCCAATTTCTTTATTAAATTTCAAATTTTATCTCTTGTTTGAAACGAATAATTTCACTCTCAGTTAATCTAGTAATCTTTGGTTCCAAATAAACACACCACCCCGCACAAATTTGATTGTTTTTCAGATTTGGGTCTTCTTGTTTCTTTTCTTCTAACTCGTCTTCCTGGGTTCCCAGTATTCTTGAGAGAAAGAGAGTGGGTTGTGGGGGAGATGGGGAATTCATCGGGAGAGAAATTAGTAAGTGCAGCTAGAGATGGAGATTTAGTTATTAGAATTCAATCCCGGTTTAGCTAAATCTTAATTCACCACTTCATTATGTTTTGATTTGTGGCGTTGTTGCTTGAAAAGGGAGAAGATGTAAATTCCAGGAATTTCTGTGGACAGGTAAAGTTATCAACGTTACTCTTTTTTCTGAAGTTTCTTTACTAATTAGGTTAAAATTGTGTAATTGAAATTCAGACTCTTAGAGGGGAGGATCCTTGCATTATGTTATAACAAGTAGTAGTCAGTTTCAAGTTCAAGGGTTGAATTCTTAGAATTAGATATATCAACAATATGCAGCTCTTGATTATGCCACTGTAAATTACATTGGTTGTCTATGCTTTATAACATTTCCGCGCGGACTTACCAATGCATCAGTATTATAGTTATTTTCCAACTTCAAACTCTTTAGTATCTTTGGATATGCTGTTTGATTACTTTTGATACCTTCTTGACGTCCCCTTGCTCCAATTACTCGATTTTTGGGAGAGGAGTTGGCCAAATTTTTCTGATGGTCAACTTCTAGTGCTAGCTAGGGCATGTGTAATATCGAATTATCCTTTACAACCACTTGGTCTAAATTGAGGACATAAGTAGTAGGTCTCGTATTACACAATTGTTCCTGAATCTAATCAATTAGTGACTGGATATTTTTGTTTGATTGTGTCAAAGACGGCATTGATGCATCTGTGCAGCCGTGCATTGGGAAGTTCTGCAAACACTCCTGCTCTACAGTAGCAATGAGTTTGCTAACTAAAATTTCCATTTGGTTTAGGTTACTTTCTGTTTAGGTAGATGTCTGTATGGCTATTGGTACTTATGGTATTTTGAGGCCTAATACTTGAGACCTATTGCTGGCTTATGTTTGTTTTCAGGTTATACTAGCCGACTAGACAGCTCTCCATTTCGCAGCTGCAAATGGACATGTCAGTCTTCAGATGTATAAGACTAGTAGTACTGTAATAGCAGATTTTGTCCCACACATGAAGTCATCAGTTCTCAGACTAGCAGTGAAGGTGGGCCGACGACTAATACAAGCAACAAATTTGACCAACTGTATGTTATTTGTTTCATTTTGTTCTCCTTGGAGTTTTACTCATTATTGAAGTTTGTAGTTAAAAACCACCAAATAGCAATTTTTCTGAGCCAATTTTGTGATATGCCAAATGCAGTGAGCTCTCCAAGTTTGTATAGAAGGATGCAGATGGTGCTATAACTTCTCTTCATATGGCTGCACTTAATGGGTACTTAAACTGTGTCTAGCTAATACTGGAGATTCATGCAAATGTCTCCGCTGTGACATTTCACTATGAACCTCTATGGATCTGAAGGTGCATTATATGTGAGACTTTGTTGCTTGATATATTGCGCTCCATTAGGTACCACTGGTCACTAACTTTTCATGTTATGGCTTTTATCATAGGAGCTGGAAGTACTCCTTTGCATTATCCTTCTTGTGGAGGCAGTCTGAATTGTTTTCAGGTTAATAAACTTTCTTTATCCTGCATTATGCTATAATTTTCTTTGTGTTCAAGGAATTTACAGATTTTTTTTTTCCGACACTAAGCATCCCATGTTCTTTGACCTACTTTTAGGTGGCTCCCTCTTTATTGGTTGAGATGCTTCTCATCGCTAATTATGCAAACTCAAATCTGTATGTCGTCGGCATTATTCATGTGGAAAGCAAGAAGATTGTTGAAAGCATAAAGAACATTTATTAATCGTCAGTATTCTGGATCGTATTGAATCTGCTTCAGAGAATGTGGGTTGCAATCTTAGAAGATTTTTCAAGTCCACTATCGGAGATGCTCTAATGATTGGCCAAAAGATGATTGGCTGGATGTTTTATAGGCCCCCGGCAGCCATGGGCTCTGTTTGACTTTGGGATACTTCACAAACCAAAAAGTGCCATGCAGGCGCAATAAGAAAAGTTGTCTACCACAGCTAGGGCAGAAACAAAGAAGAGTTTACTGATTATTAGGGTTTTTGGTAAAGGATGGGTGGACAAGAAGGTGGAGCAGTGGTGATGATACCTAACTATAATCAAATGATAAATCAGCTTCAAACCATCTCAAGAAAATTAACTGAGTTTGATACGAAAATCAAGGAACTAAGAAATGGATACCATTAATTGGGTTTCCAAACAATCTTTTGTTGTTGACTTCCTGTTGTTGCTACATTTGGTGTAATCCATGGAGCTGCTTGTGGTGCTTTTACTGGAGCCTTAGCTGAGGTTGCTAAGCATGTCTATCCACAGCATTCACTTGCCATTAAGGTACTGTTATGTTAACTTTCTTTTGTATAATCAGATTTGGATCAATCCACTCTGGAAGTTTACTCCTTTTAATTTGTTTTTCCACCTATATGTTCTTTAAAATTTAAATTTGCTACCGTGTAGCTGCTCACACTTATGTGAAATTCAAATATTGTATTTCATCAAGTTTTCATGTTTTAAGTGACTGCATTGACTAGTTCTGATCAATCCACTCTGAAAGTTCACTCCTCTTGTTTTTTTTTTTTGTTCAATTAGGGGTGTAAAAAGGAATTAAACTGAATTTGATTCACTACTAAAGTCCGATTAGGGGAATTGGGTTAATACTGTAGACTCAATGCTGTTTAGTACTGTAACTTCAGTTTGTAGGTTTCTTTCCAATTGGTCACGCTCTTTCAATTTTACAGGCTTTCAGCCATAGTCCTACGACACAAGCTCGTATTTTTGCTGCTATGAGGGGTGCCCGTGTCAGTATAAATTGTTTTATGAAAAGAATTAGAGGAAAAGAGGATGTCCAGACTCGGTAACTAACTAACTAACTAACTAACTAACTAACTAACTAACTAACCCATTCTATCTGTGTCTTTGGTTCTTCGTTAACGATTCGATGGATGCACAGTGCTTTCTGTAAAATCACAGGGGTCCATGGCTTGATAACAATCTGACTGTTGAACTTGGTTCATTATCTAGTCCTTGATGTATAAATGTGGCGAGTATTCATCTCGACACCTTAGTGAATGAAAGCATTGATTTTGCAGAATGGCAGCAGGTTTTGGTGCTGGAGTCATGCTTAAATTGATGACATCCACAGGGGAACCTGAGGAGGCAGTCAAGGCAGTCATAACAGGAGTCATTGGTGCGCTTGTTGGAGGTACTTCCTTTCAGGTAAGCATATGAGGGAAAGAGTTCAGTTCCGATCTTTGTACCAATCTTGAGTCTCCACTCTTGGATGTTTACTCTTTGCAACAAAAATAAACATTTGAGTCATCACCCACGACATTACATTCTATAAAATGCATATATTATATAGAATATGTTCCTCCTGTAGAGATGAACAGAATTTCAGTTAGGTGGAATGTTTTTCTCACAATCAAAATTATTATTCTTGTGCCACACTGGTTTAGACATATTAGTTTCTCTAGTACCTTGTTTTATTGTTATGCGAAATCTGAACTTGGGATTTAGAAAAATGATTCTTCCAACATTTCTTGAAGAATTGGTTTTGTTGGCCGCAGTATACCAGTGTTGTACTGCACATCATGCATATATTTTAGATGAAGTATGTGTTTGTATCACAAAATATTCTAACATATAGTGTGAAGCTGTTATGAGATAAAAGTGGGTCGTGGAACTGGCTGCTGGAGATTAAAAATATCAGTTCTGAAAATCTTGCCCAGAGAACGTCACTGGGATTGATGTCTTAGTGCAGTCCGTGTAACGGATCTTTATAAACAGGACATGTTGTATATAGCCTTCTCATGCTGGACCTATTAGGCACCTAGAGTAGATAACTATTGTATTGTCTCTTCGGTTGAATATATATAGATAGTTAAGTGACATATCTGTATGTTGATAGTATGATCTTTGGCATGTGACAGTGCTGACAAAATGTTAGCAAGCTAGGGTATGGTGCCATCCTCCATTCTGTTAAGTATCTGCCAATACTTGTTAGTGTACTAGTGTTTGTACCACTGTCCTTTTTCAAGCATCTCAAGGAGGAAACGTATCTCTGACGCAGAATGAAACTCTGGCGTAGCTAATTATACTGATGCAAACTTCTTCTTTAGCATGTTATAAACGGACTACGGTTATGTGTAAAACTTAAGTATCTACCATGTGTATGTTTCAGTGTTGGTGTTCCTTTTTCTGTCCTTCTTTGAAGAGCATATCGTCATAGTGTGCTTGGAACATAAACGTTTCTATTTCTCATTAAGCAATTGATATTCCACTCTATTTTGTGACTGTGTAGCTAGGTGACAGAATCTCTCCGCCGTCAAGGGAGTATACCAGAACAAGATGCATGTTGTCGAATCTTGGCCTTCAGCATTACGAGAAGAACTTCACTGAAGGCTTCTTAACAGACATTACTGTACCTTGGCTTACCAATAGGCAAGTGTTGTTGAGGGAGTTCATATCACCTGTTGTTATCTGTGTATGTTCATAGCATTTACGAAGATGATGACAACCTTTTCTCTCTGGCTTAATCTGTTGCAGTGTTCTTAAAGAAGTGGGAGTCCCTCCTGGACCAAGGCTTCTAATACTTGACCACATTGAAAGGTGCTAATCGCAACTCACAAATTTATTTTTTTGGCATAAAAACTGTGACTTTAAGTTGGGTTATATAGCATCACAGTCTTATTAATAGCATTATCATCATCTTCCGTTGTGTTTTCTTCACTTGATCCTTCAGAAGTAGGAGTTTGGTGAAGAAGCACGAGTAGGTTAACTAGTTAAGACTAAATTATTGCCTTCAATGCCAGTCTGGGGACATGCCTCACCAGACCTTTCACCACTCTATGTACAAGGCCTATCTAGGGGTATAAACATAGAGCCACGCCTCGCCAAGGCAGTAGTCGTACATTATTTTTCTTGAAGCATGCCTAATTTTGGTGGTATATTACTCGGTACGATGAGTGTGGATTTTATCTCGGTCAAAAAAGTGAGCCCAAGATGAAAAAAACAAAACAAGTCTAACTGCAACATTTAGATTTTAGGGTAATGCCGAATAGCCATTTAGATTTTCACTTTGATGAGGGTCCCCTTCTAATAAGTTGGATGTTTCATTATTTCCCTGTAAGGGAGGTACACCGTACGGGGTTCATTTTCCTCCCCCTCCCCCTATGGATATGGTTGGAGGCCAGGGAGTCAGTCTGAGCTTCACCTGTATCAAAAAATAAATTAAATTGTTTACTGGTTGATAACATTTTGACTTAATATTCAGGGATCCTCAACTGCAAAAGATGCGAGAACAGCGGTGAAACTGATGATAAGCAATTAAGTTTGACCAACAAGGATAGTCAAATTGGCCAGTGGCCTCAGTCTCATACTTGAGGTTAGGGTCGCTTGTTCTAGAGAATGTGGTGTTATTTACAAGTGTTTTATTGTTCTGGAGTCCACCTTATTGCTGAACTGGACAGTCAGTTCAGTTCAGCAAAACTGATGGTGAACACTGAACAGTTCAGCAAAACTGATGGTGAAGGTTCATAAAATCTTATGTAGTGTGAGAAATGTATATAGTAGTAGTTTTCATTTCCTTTCTTTTAGCTTGGATTATTCTCTTGGAAGGCTGGAATGTAGTTTATGTTTGATCCACGACAGACTTTTCACCGCTATCTTCGTTTCTTAAGTCTAAATTCTGAGGATTGAAAAAAATGTGCACCCTTCATTCTAGTGGTAAGATTAGAAGACCTACTGGTGAAGAAAGAACTAGACGCCTCTCTAACTTCCAGACTACCGGGTAGAACCAACCTCCTTTGCTGTAAACACTGTCATGGTGGCAATTTGGACAGTCATATTTAACTGCTAAAAGCATAATATATGGTGATGGATTAGGTCACCAACTTTGTGTTTCAAGTTGCTTTCGAACATTTTAGATATTATGTAATAAAATTAAGTTTTATTTAACCTTCTCTTTTGTTTTTCTTCCCAGACATGAGATCCTTATTTGCTTTCATAATCTATTATTGATCGTCATTTGATTATAACACTTACCAAATTTAAAAAGCTTTTGATTTGCAGTTCATTTAATAACTTGGATCGGATTTTTCTAGCTAAGTTCATTGGTAGGTGGAATATACACTTGTTAGTCCAACATGTTTGAAAAGTAAAAACTCACCACTTAATCATGCCCTATAAAGTAAAAGGAATGGAAGGTTAAAAGTGAAGGAGAGCACTATATAATCGGCCAGTCTAGGGGCTGGATCAAGGAAATGGTCCAAACGGACAATACTCCTCTCTCCAGGATTAACAGTGGTGCGTTTAAGGCATGGTTGGATATCCTTAGTATCGATTTGGACCATCTTTTTTCGTACCTAGCTTTTTCGATTACACAAGTATGGATAGACCGGTGGCAATGTAAAATTTGAATTGTTTAACTCAACGAAAGAAGAAATTATTTTTTTCTTACAAGCTAATGTTTTTTTCTTTCTTCTGGAATTGGATTCATTTGACCGGCTTCGTAACGTTACTGCATGAACTAACTTAAGTTTTCACGCTAGAAGAAAGTACTAGTTAAGTTCCACAAAAAAAAAAAATCTTGATTTTTATGCCACAAAAAGAAAGTGCTCAATTAAATTTCAGGCTCACGTTCAATTAATTTCACGTGTCAAGAACATACTACTTATACCAAAATTAGCACTCAAGCCAGAATTTCCTCCTCAAAAATGATACCGGAATAATGCAAAATAATACGCACCCGTACATCTAAATGGCACCCACTACCCAGCTATAAAAGCACATGTAAGGTGAACAGCCTGAACTACGAAGTATGGAATCTCCGCTTCTTGGATAGACACTGTCAGTCCACCTTCCTTGAACATTCTACAAATGCGATTGCCGCGTTAGAAAGTCGCTATATCTGGCAAGAAGTTCCGTTATGCGCCATCCCACGGCACAAACAGACACAACATTCAGTAAAACCTGGGTGGCGTGTGATGTTAAAGTGTCGGTTGTTCAATAAAAAAAGCAGCCATTCCTGCCAATTTTATCCGTTTGTTACATGCTTTTATTAGAAGGGACATTTTTGCTTTTCAAATTTACTCCACACCACACACAGCTTTACCTTCCAAGTCAATCAATTCATTTTCTAATACTTTCGATCAAAATTCCCCCAAATCTCTTCTTTATTAGATTCCAAGTTTTGTCTCTTGTTTTGAATTTCTTATTTTTTTTTAATAATTTCACTCCTCCTTACTGTCTTACAAGTCATGCCATTTGACTTCACAATCTCTGGTTCCAAATAGACACACACCCCCACAAATTTGTTTCTTTTCTCTCTGGTTTTTCTGGGTCTTTTCAGATTTGGGTCTTCTTCTTGTTTTTGTCTTCTGAGTTCTGACTCTTCTTCTTCTCTCTTTTCTGGGTCTCTGAGAATTCTAGAGAGAGGGGGATTGGGGGTTGTGGGGGGAGATGGGGAATTCATTTGGGTGTTCAGCATCAGGAGAAAGATTAGTGAGTGCAGCAAGAGATGGAGATTTAGTTGAAGCTAGAATGTTATTAGAATTCAATCCTGGGTTAGCTAAATATTCTACTTTTGGTGGTTTAAATTCTCCACTTCATTTTGCAGCTGCTAGAGGTCATAATGAAGTAAGTCTTATCAAATAAAGTTGCCCCCTTTTATGTTAGAAGATTTCAATTTGATTGATTTGTTGAAGCTCAGATCTTAATACAAACTGTCTGTAATTACATTTTGTTTTGATTATTAGATTGTAGCATTGTTGCTTGAGAAAGGAGCAGATGTGAATTCAAGGAACTACTGTGGACAGGTAAAGTTTTCAACTGTACTCTTTTTTCCTTTCTTCTTAGTGTTTTATTTAGCTGTTAATTAAGTGATTCCTTATAGAAATTTCAGATTCTTAGTGGGCAAGATCCCTGTATTATGCTGTTAACAAGTAGTTCTTGGTTTCCAGGGTGGAATTTTTAGAAGTAGATTTTTCATTTTTTAACAATGTGTAGCTCTTGATTATGACATTATTGTAGCTCTTGAATATGACATTATGAATCAAATTGGTGGTTTGGGCTTCTTGGCATTAGTCCTTGGAATTATCGATACATCAATTTTGTAGTTATTCGTCAACTTTAGACTCTTCAATATGTGTGGATATCTTGTTTGATAGATTCTGATAAGATGTTAATAACCACTTGCTGTAAATGCTAGACTAACACCCACTTGCTGTAAATGCTAGACTTTGGGAGAGGGATGGGCCAAATTTATTTGATGTTCAACCCTCAGTGCTAGCTAGGGCATGGGCAACTTGGAATTATCCTTTAGAACCTCTTGTCTAGAATTAACACATAAGTATTTCGGTCTCGTCTTACACAACTGATATATCTTGAATTTGATTGATTACTGATTGGGTATTGTTGTTTATATGTGTCAAAGACGGCATTGATGCATGCCTGCAGGTATGGGCATTGGGAAGTTGTGCAGACACTCCTGCTGTACCATAGCAATGTGAGTATTCTTTCTTCATTTTCTACTTGGGTGTATGTTTGTTTGGTTATTTTACTGAGACTATCTGTTATTCGCCTATGTTTGTTTCCAGGTTATACGAGCTGACTACCTCAGTGGTCGGACAGCTCTCCATTTTGCAGCTGTAAATGGACATGTTAGATGTATAAGACTAGTGGTAGCGGATTTTGTCCCAAGTGCTCCACATGAAGTCATCAGTTCTCAGACCAGTGGAGGAGGACCTGCGACTAATTCAAGCAACAAATTTGACCAACCGTATGTTTTTTTGTTTCATTTTTGTTCTCTTATGAGTTTTACTCGTTACTGAAGTCTGTAGATACAAACACCGCCAAACATGTCAAAACTCCAAATAGCAATTTTCTGAGCCAGTTCTGTGATATGCCAAATGCAGTGCACTCTCCAAGTTTGTTAACAAGGCGGCGGATGGTGGTATAACTGCTCTTCATATGGCTGCACTTAATGGGTATTTTGATTGTGTCCAGCTACTACTGGATATTCATGCAAATGTCTCCGCTGTGACATTTCACTATGGAACCTCGATGGATCTGATAGGTGCATTATATATGAGACTTGGTTACTTGATATATTGTGTAACATTAGGTATCAATATTCACTAACTTTCCAGGTTTTGGCTTTTATCGTAGGCGCTGGAAGTACTCCTTTGCATTATGCTGCATGTGGAGGCAATCTGAAGTGTTGTCAGGTTAAAAAACTTCCTTTGCACTGCATTATGCACTATTTTCCGTTACGTTCTAGGAATTTAAAGAATTTCTTTTTCTACAGATCCTTCTTGGAAGAGGTGCTAGTAGATTCACATTGAACTGCAACGGGTAACATTCTCATTTGTTTTTAGCAGTACAGCTAGAATCTTTTTAGTGAACTTTAGCTGCTTGGGCAAACTTTCTACAGATACACTAAACATATCATATATTTTGACCAAATTTTAGGTGGCTACCTCTAGATGTTGCGAGGATATGGGGACGCCATTGGCTTGAGCCCTTGCTGACACCTAGTTCTGACTTAGAACTACCGACATTTCCGCCATCAGTTTACCTCTCGTTGCCTCTCATGAGTGCACTGAATATAGCAAGGTGATCTTTGCTCTGTTTCCTGATTTGGAAATTTCTAAACACTTGATCTTCAAAAGTTGTTCAATGAATACGGTCCAAATACTGCTTTACTAATTGTGTTGAGATGCTTCTTCGTAATTCATTTTGCGAACTTAAAACTCGCATGTTGTCTTCTTATTTATGTGGGCATATTTCATGTTGAGAGCTATGATTGCGAGAATAAAAAACGTCTATTCATCTTCAGTCAGTATCCTAATTCGTACCAAAACTACTGCAGGGAATGTGGGTTGCAATCTTCTAGTGCCTCAGCTGATGATAGTGATGTCTGTGCTGTTTGCCTGGAGAAGGCATGCACTGTAGCCGCTGAAGGTTTGTTCTATAATTCATCTACCCTTATGTATAGGTTAAATTGGTCCACCTTTGCGTGTTATTCTTCCTGTTTGAGCTATTTTTTCTACATTTCATTCCCCAAGTCACTAAATACTGTAAGCTAATTTTCATGTTTGAATCAACCCAACTGTGGTTCCACTTATGTCATATCTGTATCAACTGGTTGACTTGTAAACTATCATGATTGATGAGCCCTAATGTTACCATATGTGCTTTCAGGTTGTGGGCATGAGCTTTGTGTAAGGTGTGCGCTCTATCTTTGCTCCATAAAGCAACATTCCTTCCGACATGGTTGGGCCGCCAGGTTCCATTCCATGCCCTCTTTGCCGGAATGGCATAATCTCTTTTGTTAAGTTGTCTAATTCTCCAGCAAAGGAGGAGCTCAAACAACATCTATCTCTAGGACTCTGCACCCCATGCATGCTTCATCATGACCCAGAACCCTCACCTACCTCACTTAGACCCGAAATTCGCAAGAACCGTGTTGCTTCAGTTTCTTCCGATTTTTCATGTCCTGTGTCTTGCAGTCCATTCCCTTCAGTTCCTATTCCCATGTGTACATGCAACGAAGATTCCTGCCCGTCCTTTGAACCCTCAGGTAGAGAGAATGAAGATGAGTCGCCACGTCGATCACAAGGAACGATTGGAGGAGAAGAAGATAAAACAGAAGGAACAAGGTTTGACAAGACAACATGCTCAAGTATATTTTGGACTAGAAGAAGTTGCCACAGAGAACATCAATGCAATTCCGAAATCAACGCTTAACTTCATTGTGTATATAAAATCCTCTTTGTAGAAGTTATAGGTTTCCATTACTTATGGATGTGCAGAATGTACTAGGTATTTTTTTTTGTTGTCCTCGGGCTAGAATCGGCGAAATTTGTTTGTTTCCCTCTATGCCCATGTCTGGTTTTGGGTTTACAGATGTTCTTAAATGTATTGGTTAGCTTTATCATTTAGAGAATGTTTCATCAAATGTAAGCATTGAAGTAGATAAAATTACTCCCATGGCTATTTAAGAGATTTTAGTTTTTGGTTGTTGTAACTGATTATTATTTTGAAAATCATTGTTACATGTGTAAGGCCTATTTTTATGCACAAGGTTAAAGAAACCTGTTTGACATACCATGTGGCATGGCAAATGAGTTGCCCCACTATGAGAAAACTATCAGTTTTTTGGTTAAATAGGTCCTGGATTTGAATTTCTGGGTCTAAAAGACGAGTAAAATATGACAAATGTTCTAATATCCCGAACACTAAAAATACTGTCTAAATATCCTAGGCTGGATATTTAACCCAAGATTTTGTTTTCTTATAAGTTTAACTGACTGTACTGCCCTTTTTCTTCGTCCTCTTCTTCGTTACCATGACCATCCTCTTCTTCGTCAGTATCCTTGTACCCACCATCGACACACAACCACACATGTAATCACTTGTTACAGTCACCCATCTCTGTAACTAACACAACTTCACCAACTGATGTTTGCTAAAGCAAAATAAAAAAAGTTAAAATCGTTTGAAACAGAATCAACTTGATACTGCCTTCATCAAGTGTTAAAGTCTGTACATAAGTATCTTGTCACTTGTACTTAGCGACGGGGTGCTGATTTTCCCGATGGTGATCTTATTTTGCTTGTGCGTCCATTACGATCGTTTTAATTTCTTGCTTAAATTAATTTTTGGGTAAATGTTTCAATTCAATTTGATGAATCCACATGTATGTAGTAATCACTGAATTAATTGGTTTTGTCTATTCTATTCTATAATTCGTAATTTCTCTGATCTTTTTGTTGGTCTAGGGTGTTCTTTATTTGCACATAATTGATGAACTGTTAATGGCTTATTGATGATTAGAAATGTTTGGTATAGAGAAGCAGATGCAGTAGGTCTAGGAAATCAATAGAAAACTCTTCTCAGATCATCAGTTTCTCGCACACAAAATGTTTGTGTAAAGGCCTGACAGAGGATAAGTGCGAAAAGGCGGTCAAATTGCGTATCGGTACTACTAGTTCCGGATGATGGAAGTCGAGAAAAATAGAGCAGGAACAACAAAGTTTCACTAAATCAAGAAAGGGTACTTGTTGGATGTGAATTTTGGCAGATTGGGTGTGTGTGTTTCGAGTTGCAAATTGGATGGGGTTTTGGACAGAGTTTGATGTACGTGCACCCGAGTGCATAAGGTATATTCTGACAGGAAATAAATTTTGGCCTAGTTGCACCCGAGTGCATAATGTATATGTTTTTTTGTATTTTTTGTTATTCTTCTTATTTTTCTTCGTTAATGCTTGTTTTGGGTTGATGTTTTGGTAGTGAATCTGACGGTATTGGTGGTGGATTTATTGCTCGAGATCATTAACTAGTGATTTTGGTTGTGTATAATATATTAGAAGTGATTAGTATGATAAACTAGATTTATCCCCGAAATACACAAGATGCACCCGAGTGCATGATGCATATTCTTTATAGGAAATAGGTTTGCCAGGTGCACCAGAGTGTATAATGTACATTTTTTTGATTTTTATAGGAAAAATGTTTTGGCCAGTTGCACCTGGGTGCATAATGCATATTCTTATAGAAAATAAATTTTGGTCAGGTTGCACCTGGGTGCATAATGCATATTTTCATGGGAAATAAATTTTGGCCAAGTTGCACCTGGGTGCATAATATATACTCGGCCTGGGTTAAAATGATTTTTTGTTTTTTTCGAATTTCATATCAACAATGGATTTTGTTTTGAAGAGATTTCGAGCCCTTTCCGAAAATATAAATTTTGTTGAAATCCGACCTATATTTCGGAAGTTAAGAGCTTTCTCGCGATTACTTTTAAATTAGAATGAGAAAATAAATAAGAGAGAGAAAGGATATGATGAAGAATAAAGTTCAAAGTTAAGGGTACATTTGACTAATTTTTCTTATGTCTTTTTCACCCAGACCTATATTTTACAAGTCCATTGCTCACACACTTTATGGGTTGTGGTCATATAACCCATTTTCCGGAAAACTATTGAGCGATAGAGTTTCTAGCGATCGAAATAGTTAATATCGCCAGTGATGGAGTTTTTATCACTAGTGTTATGTAGAATATCGCTCGATATTATCTAATCGCTACCGGCTAGTTCTTGGTTGCCTATAAATAGCTAATTTTGAAACTAAAAATTTACACACAATTTTTCTTTATTTCTCTCTTTCACAATCTATTTTTTTTTCAAAATTTCCCAAATGGCAGAATTTCAAACCCAACTTGATTCGGCGATGTAACTTAATTTTTCTGCCGTAGTTAGGCCTGTCAATGGATATATGTAATCCGTTAGCCGTTTCCGACTATCCGTAATCCGTTAGGTTAATATCCGACATAACGGTTATAGGATATCCAGTTCCGATGACGTATCGGATATTTCTCTGTTAACGTAATGGTATCGGTTAAGGGAGTTTACGTTAGCCTTATATTCGATATCCGATAACGTGTGTCCGCACGTGCAAATTCCTATACCTAGCCTATACCCTTCGCAGAAAACTCATTATCTTCTCATTGATCGACACAAAGAGAGGAAAAGAGAGAAGAAAAACTAGGGCAAACTCATTCTCTTCTCAATTCAGTGAAAATCATCTTCCCCTCTATTCCAATCATGTGTGATTAAACTAGGGTTTTCTTCTTCTATTTGTTTCGAGTTCAATTTCGATCTTAAAAACTCAATTTTCAATTTAGGGTTTCTGAAATTAGGGCATCACAATTACAGATTTGTGAAATTAATCATGTCCCAAAGCGAAAGAGCATCAAACCATATTGGTTCATTAATCAGTCACTCACTTTCAGTTGCATCACAATTACCAAAAGGTCCAGAACACACAGTCGTTCAAGGTTCGGGAGCACCTGTTGCTGTTGCACCTGCGATTCGTCTCAGAGAAGAAGTAGAGGAAGATCCAGTTATAGCTGAAGAAAAGAAAAAACTACGTTCAGTAAGGTCTGATGTACGATTGATTTTGAAATGTTAGTTGGAAAGAAGAAGCTGAAAAATGGGAAGGAGGTTGGGATACTTATAGTTGAATGCAAACATTGTAAGAGGATATTTGAAGCACCAAGTAATAAAGGAACCAGTCGCTTGCATGCCCATTTAGCTACCTGCAGAGAAAAGCCAGAGAATAAGCGTGGACAAAGAAAGATTACTTCAATCAAAACAGGTAATGCGCAAACTAAGTTAGCTAATTGGAAGTATGATGCTGATGCTACTAGGATACTTATTGCCAAGATGATTGCTAAGCATGGTTATCCAATCACTATATTTGAGCATCCATATTTTAGAGAATTTGTTAAGTCTCTGAATCTACCCTTTGCTAAGCTTTACACTAGGAATACAATTAGGGATGATATAATGAAAATAAAAGTTGAGTTCAAACTACAATTACAAGAACAATTTGACACAATAACATCTAAATGTAGTTTAACAACAGATATGTGGACATGTAAGCATACAAAAGATGGTTATTTTTGTGTGACGATGCATTACATAGATAATGAATAGAAACTGATTAAGAAAACTCTAGCATATATACATTTTAGTGCCATCAACACATAATGGAGAAGTTCTTGCATTTGTAGTGAAATCAGTAGCTCTAGACTGGAACATAGATAATAAACTTTATGTTGTAGCTGCTGACAATGCTAGATCCAATGATGTTATGATGGCAAGTCCGAAGTCATGGCTTGATAGCAAAGATTGCCTAGTTCTTAATGGGGATTTGTTCCAAATGAAGTGTAGAAATCATGTATTGCATTTGATTGTATTATGTGGAATGAAAGTAGTTGCTCCATTTATATATGCAATTAGAGAATGTGTGAAATATGCCAAGTCAAGTCAAGCTAGAAAAGAGAGATTTGAATGTGTTATTGCCCAAGTTAAGCTTCTGCTTAGGAAGGTCTGTTGGTTTATATGTGGATACCAGATGGAATCCACCTTTAAGATGCTAAAGGATGCAATTGATTTGAGACAATCTTTTATTAGGCTAGCTGATTTCGATAATGACTTCACTATACTTCTAAATTCTCAGGAGTGGCAACAAGAAATACATATATGTGAATGTTTGGAATTATTTAATGTGATTTCAACCAAATTTGCTGGGATTAAGTATCCCACTGCAAATTTGTATTATAATGGGGTGAAAGAAGTTAATAAATGCATTAAGGGATGGGAATCAAGTGAGCATGAGTAAATCAGAGACATGGGAAAGAATATGAGGTCAAAATTTCGGAAAGAAAGTAACCTGTTGATGGGCATTGGAGTTGTTTTAGATCCTAGGTATAAGGCTAGATGGGTGGAGTTTGTTTTGAAGAGAGTACATAGTGTGCCCAACTATCAAACTCACTATAACAAATTTCAAAGTTCACTCAATGCTCTTTTCTTTTCTTATGAAACCAACACTATAGTTCCAGATTATTTTGATAATGGAATGACTTGTTTGGATTTGAGATTTGCAGCCACAACAACAACAAATGAATTTGGTTATGATGATTTTATGATGGAAAACACTATGTTTGAGGTTGAAGTCGAGTTGGAGACATACTTAGAGGAATCGGTTCTTCCTAAAGGCACATCCTCAAGAATTGAGCTTTGATATCTTAAGTTGATGGAAGGATCATGCTCCTAAGTTCCCAACTCTCTCAAAGATTGCTAAAGATGTATTGGTTATTCGGTGACAAGTGTAGCATCAGAATCAATGTTCGGTATTGGTGGTAGGGTTTTCACATCTCACGGAGTTCATTAGCTCTAGAACTTGTTCAAGCTTTGCTTTGCTTGGATGATTGGTGCCGGATCTCGGTCTCGGTGGCGGCGATAATTGTATTACTTGGTAACTTTCCTTTCATCTTAATCTTTCATTTTCTTTTATATTTATTGCACTGCCATTGCCAGCTTAACTAACACTTTTTATTTTCTCACGAAAATGCGAGATGTTAAGGACTAAGGAGTAAGAAGTAAGGATTCGGGAAGGACTAAGGAGGAATGCATTTGCGGTTAGCGGTTGCACTACATCTTTGCAACACATGGAGATGGAGTTTCTTTGTCTTTTCTTTTGCAAGAACATGGAGCTTCTTTGTTTTTCTTTTGCAAGAACATCGAACATGTAATTTGGTCCATTTGGAACATCCGTATGTTTTTATTTTGTGTGGCATGGATTTAGAGGCGATAACTTGGTTATTTTTAGATGAAATCGTGTCTGAATTTCAGGTATTTATGTGTTCTGTGACATACCAGAACTTATCGGAAAAATGTATGATATCCAATAAGTCCAACGTAACAGAATCGGAATTGAATTTCATATTTCCACGAGAACTTAACGGATATCGGATATCCGTTAATTTTAAACGTAACAGTAGCGTTGAGCCACTATACATTTCGTTAAGTGTCGTTCATGGCATTTTCAACATGTTTGTTATCTTCGGGTTTCTACAGACATCGAGATGCGCATTTGTTAGGCTAGGAATGCTCAAAAGTGTCGACTTAATAATTGAACATATGCAAAATTCTAATATGTTATTGTTTGTGTATATTCCTTTATTACTCAAGGAAAGATCCTATAATCCGATTTTCAATATGATATTCTGGCGTCGATTTATATGCTTACCAAATCCCTAAGATTTGCATGTCTCTAGTTGTTAAATTAGTCAAGTACATGGATGTATGTTAGCTTATCTTACTTTCCATACTATGAGAGAAATCAATTTATGAGTTGGAATACAATTGTATCTGCCAATTCAGAAATAAATATATATTGTAAAGTTATAGGATTTTCAAAATTGGTAGATCTTGTTTCTAGACATACCTTGATCAGAACTCTATAAAAAAGAGTCTTGTATCCTTACAAACTCATCCCTTGAACACACATCTCTGTTTGTGTGAGAATCCAACTTGTTAAAGAGACAATAGTAATCTTATTAGATAAAACAACTCACGTTATCTTTCGTTTAAAGTCTTCTTTGAGATCAAGAAGCCTTTAGACTTATCATTGGTGGAAGTTAGATTTTTTAATTAGTTTTTGGTGTTTAATTACTAGTTATTTAACTAACGATGTAATTATATTTTGATCGATAAAACTTGTTTATTCAATGGTCTTTCTCTCCTGATATAAGACCACTAAAGTTTATTTTCTAGATTTGTGGGATAGAACTTTTAGTCAATCAACGTTTGCTGAGACTCTGGTTTGTGTGTTTGATCAATATTGAAATCAAGTTGTTGCAGTGGTTACTTTGAAGATTATAATTGAGGACTTTTCTTTTTGGTTCGGATCTTTGTATTACTTTATTGCATATTTGATTCATTGGGATTCACAAGCGGTTTACGTTAATAAACATAAGACTTGTAGAGCGTCGAATAAATTGTCTAGTTGCATTAATTTGCTAGGATAGACCTTGTTCATCAAGATCGGTTATTTCAATAATCATTATCTTGGTTTGATAAATAGACCAAGTGAGTTTATTGATATAAAAATAAGATCCTTTACTCTTCTTTATCACTGATATAAAGATTGATTCAGGTGATGGATAAATGAGCTGGTTACTGAAACAGATCACGGTCCTTTGTTGTTTGGGTTATGATCCAAAGGAGTTGAGGTTATAAGTTTTTCTGAGGGTGAACTCAAGATAGTGGACTCTATGTCGGGATTAACGTCGTTGACCAAATTGGTCATAGGCACGAGGGATCTTGAAGGACCGAGTAACGAATGAGTATTTACTTGGTCTTAACTATACAAACGTGCGGTCAATTTATATAACGACTTAATTATGAGAGTATTCAAAACTGGACTAGGTCCTAAGGTTTTTAACTTGGCGATTTTTCTTGTTAACAAAATCTTGTATGTCTATATGGTTTACTTGGCTCCTGCATTATATTATTTATCTTTATAATTAAAGTAAATACACTTGTATGTTAATCAACTTGGTAGCGATCCCATAGTTTGTATTGGACTCTAAATATTACCAAGTACATTGGTCATTTTTGTTTCAATAAGATTATACAAGGTGGGTCTTCATAGATTGATGTGGAAGATATTGTGGTTTACTTGGTACCCTTGTCATTTCACAGAGTAATATATCTTCTTTGGTGAGACGTAAACTTATCAATCTATAAAGTAAGAGATTACACAATTGTAATTGTTCCAACTTATCCATTTAAACATGTATAAAACTTTAAGGTTGACGAAATTAAAGGATCACTAGCCACAATGTTCAATATCAACAAATCGAGACCTTGTTTTTCCGAGATCTCGAACTCCTTTTTTAAGAATTTTGTGCGTAAGAGAGCTCTTCAGTAGTTCCAATAAGATTGATATCATCTATGTATACAATAATTATAACAAATCTATTTTTTCTTTTTTAATAAAAATAGGATTAAAAAGTATTCACTTAGATCATTGTACCACATTCGTCCACATTGTTTTAAATCTTACAAGGCTCAATTTAGTTTTGGCAAATACATATGACACGGTAACTTTATTGATAGCTGAAAACCTTCAGGTATTCTCATATAGATATTTGTATCCTACTAACAACACATGAGCTAAAAGTACATACATATAAAACCTTGATCTTGCAAAAACAAAAATAAAGGATGACAAGCAGGGAGAAAAAAAACTTGGTTAATGAGTAGTGAGTAAAAAACAAAGATTCTAATAAAACTTAATTCAAACTAATTATACCAAAACTTTATCTCGACAAAACTGTGAGACCTTGGATATTAGTAGTAAGCAAGAAACGAAATATAAAGTCAAACTTGTTGTATCAAATTTGGGTATAATAATTTGAATTTATAATAAACTTAGACTATTTATAATCTAAATTTCAACCATAAAACCATTTAAAACCAAATAAACATTAACGAAAGACAATGCACGCCCAAAAACAAAATCAAACAAAATCGTGGTGGCAATTGAAGACCTAATTCTAGATTCATTATCTATTATTGAATTGATATTCATGTATGGAGATATCACACCATATTTATCGGTTTTAAAAATAAATGTTAGGTATGCATAGATGGGGTGCGATCTTATGTTAATTGAAACATCAACTTCATATGCTTTTTCACCCAATCCTTCCTAGGATTCACCCCTTAGAAAATTTACTCTGTGATACCTCCGGTTTGCATCATACACATATTCTCGACATAATGTATTTGCAACTCTAAGATCCAGAGGTATGAAAAGTATGTTCAGTGATGCCCATTTTCTTGATGTGGAGTTAAAAAGAAAAAGTTTTTCCATTCCTCCTAGTTCGAGCTAGAACTCAACTTTTGAGAAAATATTTAGGAGTTTCATGGACTTAGAAGTCAACAATGATAAAGAGCTATTGCGCGATTAATTTGTACATCCTCTATAAGAAAAAAATATCCAATTATGATATACATTATGTTTACAACAACAACGAAAAAAAAAAAGATTATCAGAAAACTAATCTACTCCTAAGTTTTAAGACATAATATGCAACAATAAGTAACATTAATATGTTGGAGCTTATAATAACAATTTAACAATAAAACTAGCTAATTTTACCCTATTGCAATCTCAACAATAACAAGAGACCGGACATGAAAAGCTTCTTGCAAAAATACATCGAAAAGAACTAAAAAGTAACATGACAAAAAAATGGGAGGAAACCTAACACATATACTTTTTACCATCTCAATACTAACAAAAATTATCTACTTTTCAAAAACAAGGGAAAAAATCTATAAAAAAAAGAATCTAGAAAGATATAAACTCAAACTTTTGCACCAACTCAATGAATAAAAGAATAAAGTAAACTAGCAACTTAACGAGATAAATTGAACGGAAAAATAATTTGTTGAGAGTACTTACTGATCTTTAAAAGTTTTGATTAGCAAACGAGAGAACCAACTAGCTACACAACAAGATAAACATATATTTTCTCAAAAAGAAGATGAAGAAATAAAATATGTTAAAACGAACAAGTGATGGTATCTCTTTTCTAGATACAGAGGGGGTAATTTAAAAGAAAGAGATAGTTTCTTTAGGAACGGGATCGACTAACAAAAGGCTTTAACAAAACCTTTTGACAAAACACCCAAACCATAGGATCTTATATATCCAACGATTATCATCATTGATGAGATGGTAATATTTTTGTTTTGGTTTGTGTTTGGTCGTCACCATAATATGAGGATATAAACTAAATATGAATTGTATTTTCTCCTACATATCATTTCTCCTCGATTAAGTTTACATTATTTTCATATAAGAAAAATAAAAATCGAGTCTTAGATGAGCAATCTATGTTGTCAGTAGACCTATCTCGACTAATGTTTTTATAATTGATCATACCTCGAATAGTCGGTAGAAATAAAAAATGATATGATCACAAACCTTATACGATTGGGAAAAATTTGAATCAAGATCGAAGATTGAAAATGGGATTGTAATTTAGCAACGAAAGAAGTTTCAAATAAATTGAGACATGTTGAACTCTTGTTGTTTGTACTAACTCATTGGCGACTTGAAACTCATTTTTACAATACATATCAATAATGGTCGTAAGCTAGATTCCAATGATTGTCTTTATCGATCATATGTTCAGTCTCTAGCCTAGAGTTCTCAATCATGTATACGCACAATCGCCACTAATAATACACTAGCCGTAGGATAGAAAACCAAGCAATTAATCAACGTGATACAAAAAAGAAAATTTAACTCACCATCTTATCAAGCTTAAACAAAATTATTTTTAATCTTGATGACCACCAATCACCATTCAAAATCATTAATAAATAATAAATATCTTAAGTTTTAATCTGAAATAATTAGAAAAGAAAGTGAATCTGGAGTTTCAGTTCAATTACTTAGCCAAACACACACCATAACTAAAATGGACACCATGTTATCAAGTATTGTAATTGTAAGATAAATGAGATCCTCTAAAGAATATCTAACTAGTTCCTCTTAATATTCTCTAGATTATCGATGGCTTTATACAACTTTTTATTTGTTTTGTGAAAAAACGAGGGCACCCAAATACACCACAATATTTAATTTATCCACCTATAAGTCCTCTTACCGAAAGTGATTGTCTATGGACAAGGTCGAGAAAATACAACAAATCGGTATTCACACTTTATGTGATTGTCTATGGATACTAGATCGAGACAATACGACTACCAAAGTGTGATACTTGATAATAGGTTTGGACTTAACCAAACTCTATAGGATCACTATCAAGTATGACGTAATTAACGTTTGTGTATACTTTAAATTATAATAACAACAATTATAATTGCGGAAAGGTAGTAAATGACACCACAAGATGTTGTTAACGAGGAAACTGCAAATGCGAGAAAAATCCGGGACCAAGTCGAATTGAATACTCTCGAGAATTAAGCCCACTATACAAAATCTAAACCAACTTCGTATAGTTGAGACCAAGAAACTACCCCTAGTTCACTCAGTTTCCTTAGTATCCCTGCGCTTCCGACTTCGATGAGTGCACGCACTGGAACAATTCCTTTGGATCGTATTCCAAACAGTAAAGGAACAACAAATCTGTTTGGTAACAACTCTATTCATTCTTTAAGATAAAGCTATCTCAAGTCATACGCAAAGGCTCTTCCGTTTAAACTAATTAACTCATTTGCCTGGTTAGATCAATCCAATCTCTATTACCAAACTAATAATATTCGGATTTGTAACAATCAAAATAGATCTCAAGAGAACTATTAGGCGTTACCGATCTCACGCAACTATCAATCGAATAAATCCGATTCAAGTTGTATCCCAGACGATCTAGGTTTGTGCAACACACAAAGATATGAGAAACAATAAGAAATCGTCTTCGTCTTCAAATCTTCCTTAATCTTCAATTAAAACTTGCACAACACCACTTGAATCTCTTGTGATCATTCACGCCGACGGAATGCATTAGCAATGGATTATCACAAGATGTCTTTAGATCTACAAACAGTTCTAAAGATCTCGTTGATACTTCGATCTAGTTTGAGTGAATCTTATATCAGAAAAGAAGATTCTCAATCATAAACAAACTAGGTGCAATCAAAGTTTCAACAACCGTTAGTCAATCGAAAACTAATAACACTGCAATTATCTAGTTTCCCACCAACGGTATTAAGTAGAGCTTCTTGATCCCACGAAGTCTTTAAACGAGCGTTCGTAAGAGATTTCGCATAATTAGGGTATTTTCCTCTCCGGATAGACGGCTCCACCAGAACAACAAAAAGATGAAGTTTTCCTGGATCTTAGGATAGTTTGCTAGATATGTAAACTTAGGTATTTATAGACCAAGGATGTTTGGACACCAAGGAATTTCCAAAACCGAAAATATTCTCAAGATATGCAATGAATAGCAAAATTCGGTTTTCCTAATTCCAATAAATGCTTTCCAAAATTTCTGAAATCTCTCAATAGAAAATCTCCAATTAGTAAATGCACATTACTAATTTTTATTCTCTTGAGATATGCATTTAATTGCTGGTAATTAAAAGCATATATAACCAAAAACCTTAATTAAAAGATTCTCAATTAATTCGGTACATGGTCTCCTTGAGTACTAAGGAATATATTTGAACAATAAAAGATAATAGTTATTGTACGTGTTCAAAGTATGTTGACATCTTTTCTCTGTAAATCATCTTTCATATTTACATTCTTGGAATCGGTTATACCACACTTCCAAACAAGTTTAGAATTGGTTCACATGTATTCCAAGACTACTATGTGATTGATCAAATATCAAATCACATAATGGGTTCAATCGGTTATACCTTAATTATGGAAACACTTGTGATCGATCACACAAGTTACCAGGACCTGTTGCATCAGTTACTAGAATCGATTACATCAATTACCAGAACCGGTTACCATATACTCATGGAATTGCTTGTGATCGGTCACACCAGTCACTAGGATCGGTTACACCAATTACTAGTACCGGTGACACAAATTACAAGGATCGATTACACAACACTATGTAATTGGTCACACTAATTCCTAGGATCGGTCACACCAATTACAAATATCGATCATACCATCTCAGGTGATTACTTAGGATCAGTTACACTAATTAATGAAAACTAGTCATACCAAATCATAAGTCAGGCATTGTGATTATTTATACCAAGATACATAACAAATTTACGATCGGTTTTACTATCTCACACATATTTGTAATCCAAATATTTGCAATGAATAGCCGTACCAATAAGCCTAGTGATTTCCCTTTCGATCCATAAAACAAGTTCATGAATGTACTTCCTTTAAACAAATGTATAACATTGTTTCCTATGATGAAATCTTCACCATATCCCATTCACATAATCATAACAACATATATAAGGTTAGGTCGATGTCATATCTACGAAGTTCAAAATATGAGCGTTATACTTCTTAGTCTAATTCCTAATACTATGATAATATGATCATGTCTCACTACTAGAGTAATATATCAATACGCTTCGTAGTTATGTTTTAATATAGAAGCGACTTGAAAGATACGTTAGGAATAAAGCAGTTCAAGTCAATATTACTAACCTCAAGAGGAAGGATGATGTCGTCGTTGTAGTTCGTTACCTCTTCACGTTCTTGGTCTTGAGTAATACTTGTATGTCTCAACATTCCTAGACTTTCTAGTCTAACCTAAAAGAAGTTGTCTCTAATACATAATCAAGCGACCCTTAGATGAGTTTTGACACACTAAAATATGACAACAAAACTTGACATACCAACGCTTGGCGGGTTCAACCAAGCTATGCTCTAACATTTTGACAAACTAAATATGGAATTTCGATATTAGGGAAAGAAATAGTTTGCATTCATAAGAAAAGAAAATTCATAAATTCTTTGGGTAAGCTAGAATTAAAGGTTCAAATACGATGAAATGAGACATTCTCTTGACCCACTTCCTACTATACTTTGTACATTAAAATAATTATAATTCGTAGAATACCCCCTTCTCAAAATAATTGCGGTGTGTCTTGATGAAGACGAGGGTTTTTTTAAAAAACATTATTGGGAAGTTTTATTTGAAGAAAAGAAAAAGATTGGATGATGAAACACAAAAAAAAATGATTATTGTACTTAGATGTAGGATCGAGAATATCGCAACATATAGACCCTTGCGAAATCCATAAACGACACATTGCGAAGGTATCACAGATGGGTAATATAAATGGCCTTAACGGATGACGACCTTTGAACACGAGAAAGATGTGAAGACTGCGAGATTTAGGAGTGTTGCGAACATTTGAATACTTGCGAGTATCACAAGTCGAGATCAGAAAATAAAGGATGAATGAAATTGTCATCCACTATGTAATGTCCTATATAAAGAGCCGAGCAGAGGCTTAAGAAAGAATGCGCAATTTGGGGATATAAAAAGGAATTGGGGGATATTGATTACTTCTCCCAACCCATGGTGTGTGTTAAGGGGGTGATTTTGGGTATGAAAATACTAAAATACCCTTTGGTTAATTAAAAAACATTATGAAAAGACTATACCTTTATACTAAAACTTAAAATCAAAAACCAAAACATTTATCCCCCATTCTTCACACACGGTTAAGCCTTTGTTAGGGTTAGGTACGGAAATATTTTTTTCATCGTTCTTCATCCGTTCTTAAATCGATTCAAAAATTTCTTCGTCGATTAACCAACCCGAATCATAAACAATGCCTCCATGAAAGAAACCAAATGCCAATCGAACTCAACATCATCGATTGCTCAACAAAAACGGCGGAAAGACTTGCTAAGATTGCTCAAGAGCAAGAACACGAAGAAGCAACGTTATCTGACGATCAACTACTCAAATATATGGCTTCTGTGAGAAGGTAAGTCATTTAAAAGTACTTTGTAGGTGTTTTAATCGATCTATGGCAATGGGTTTAGGTTAGAATCGCGAAACCTAACTCAAACAGTTGAGTTTCAGAGAGTACCGGCATTGAAATGCGTATGAATACAGTGCCGGTTTTGTGTTCCGGCATTCAATCTAGGATGAATACAGTGCCGGTTTCCAACCCCAGATTAATTATAAACTGAATTTTGTTTTACCGGCATTCAATCTAGGATGAATACAGTGCCGGTTTAAGTCTAAACCTTTGTTTAATAATAATTCGAGCATCTTGGTAGTGTACTTAAAACATACGGGAGAATTATGAATTTGTCACCGTCTGGAGACCATAGAATTTTGGTTTCGTTTCATGCGGTTTTAGGTCGACATTCATTTGTAATAATTCGAGCATGCGGTAGTAGACTTAAAACATACGGGGAGAGTTCATGAATTTCTCACCGGTCTAGGCATAAATTTTTGGTTTCATTACATCCGATTTTCGGTCATAGAGCATTCATTTATTTTGATTCGAGCATCGGTATTAGACTTAAAACATATAGGAAAACATGTCAATATCCGGCATAGATTTTAGGTTGCATTTGTATGCCGGTACTTGGTACCAGCACTTGTCGATAGTCAATGTGTACTAGGAACATTAAGCAGGCGTGGTTTAGTTTAAGGTAGTCAATGCGGTACTAAAGCGAAGGTGAGTCGTCTTATATTCATTGCTTTCCGTGTGCTTACGATATAGGTCAAAAGCAAAGGAAGCCAACAAAAGAAAAATAAAGATGTTGTCACTAAGAGAAGAAGGAAGGACGGTCTTGATACTCCTCAGTCTCTGCCTCCTCGAGGGAAAGACGAAGGTCGTAAGATACGTTTGGGGCTGGTACAAGAGGGATAATTTGGGAGAGTGGTAGTGACCGTAGTCGACTTGCAAACCGTGAGCACGATGATCAAGATGAACCAGATCAATGAGCTAAGGACTTGGAATG
>JAJJWW010000164.1:0-158170 GCA_023531295.1 Papaver armeniacum
AGGGATTGATTAAACAGATTTGAGTGAGGGGTGTAGTGTGGGAAATCCTGCAACTACACTATATAAGAGAGAACTCTAGCAACTGGGAAACCTACTCCCCACACTTTACGTGTGATACTAGTTTGCTAAGCTAGAGTCGATTCTCCTTTAACCTTTGGTTTTCTTATTCTAAAACCAGGTTAACGACTTAAAGACTTCATTGGGATTGTGAGGCTTGCACAGATTCTACTTTTCTTGTAGTTGTGTGATCGATCTTGCTGTTTCTATCGTTCGAGTACAATTGTAATAATTGGCTTGAGATTTATATCTCCGATAGGCAAGATAGAAAAGAAATCACAAACAGATTGTCCCATCGTTTGTGATTCCGCAATATCTTTTTTATTGCGTCGATTAAGATTATTGTGAGGTGATCAATAATACTAGGTTGTTCTTCGGGAATATAAGTCCGGTTATTGATTGGTTCCTATTCACCTTGATTTATCAAAAGACGGAACAAAACTCATAGGTTTATTAGTGGGAGATGGATTTATCTATTAAGAGACTTTTCTCGTGTGATACATATTTGTTTATTAAAGTCTTCGACTTTGGGTCGTAGCAACTCTTAGTTATGGGTGAGATCATCTAAGGAATCAAGTATGTAGCATCCTGCTGGGATCGCAGGCGTAGGGAGCATAACCGTACCTTGGATCGGTGTAAGATTGATTGGGGTTCAACTGATCACACCACTCCAAGTTAATTTGGAGTAGGCTAGAGTCTCAGAGCAGCTTAATACGGTGTGTGTTCAATCTGGACTAGGTCCTGGGTTTTTTCTCGCATTTGCGGTTTCCTCGTTAACAAAATTCTGGTGTCTTTGTTATTTCTATTTCGCATTATATTTGTTTATATAATTGAAATATCACAAAGTTGTGCGTTGTTCAATCAATTAGAATATCCGGCCTTTTGGGTTGTTGATTTAAATTGATTGACACTTGATATTGGTCTTTGGTACCATCCGAGTTATCTCTTTGATAAAGACTCATGATTTCTATTTGCTTGAGTAAAGATCAAAGAGAGATTGAGATATAAACTCTACGATATACTTTTTATCTAGATTGAATCGATTGTCTAGTTGATTCTCTAGAAAGTATATTGGAGTTTGTCCATCCTGATTGCTAGCGAAATATTGGGTGTGGTTGTTAGACCCCGCTTTTTCAATTGGTATCGGAGCAGGCAAACACGTTTAAGACCTTACAAGTTTGTGTTTGTGGCAACTCGTCCGAGGACAATATCTCTTACGCATACCAAGATGTCTTCAATAGCTTTTAACTATGCCAAATGTCTTGGGAATACCCCAAAGGATTACTCTTCAGCTGGGATTCTTTCTGAATCTAGAGGTAAGAAGATTGTTCCACCTTGTGTCAACATATCTATTTCCGATGAGACATTGGGCGCGATGGAAAAGTGAAATGAAGCTCACAAGAATCTCAAAAACTCTGCTTTTTGAGATTATGGATTTCAGGGATCATGATCAGCTGATTGATGAATTTGAAAAGTCTCTTGATCGAGAATATGAACTGTAAAGCACCATTGAGTCTTTCTCTAAGAATATTGAAAAACTTCTCCAAGAAACTACTCTAAACGTGAAAAGATAAGTTTTCTTGAAGATATTGTTAAGGAAGACTCAATTATAGAGAAACGGTTGATCGAGACTCATTCATCAGATATTAACAAACTTCGTGTCGAGAAAGAGAAACTAGAAGCATCTCTGAATCTATCCCATGAACAGTGCAGATCCTTGGAAAAGGAAAACTATGTCTTAAGGAGAAACTCCTATGTACAAAGTAATTCTCACGAATCATAGTACATGACGAGATGCTCTCCAGAAGAAGATTATGTCAAGAAAAGTTTACATAACTTACAATCTTCTCGTATGGCTATGAAGTTAAAACAGGTTCCAATTATTGCTTCTCCTCCACGAACCTGTACATTCTGTGGGGAAAAAGAATCACTATGATATCCATTGTTTTGTCGAAGGAAACAAATTTCTAAACTTCATAATTTGCTTATTTCACTATCAATGGATGTTTATGGGTGAAAACTATCTCTGCCGGTTTTGGTAATTCGGGGTGTGTGGATGAGAAATGAGTCTAAACCTTAAACAAATGCACTACACGTGAGTGCTTGCAGATTCGAGAAATCAATGCATGCAAATCCGGCCTTAAACCAAGAAATGGCCATTCCGGACTTGTTTCGACTCACAAAGTGAAGGAGATGGGGTTGATTTTAGGAGGAAGCGAAGAAGGTGTTGAGATTGTGAAGGTGTTGGCTATGTATGACTTGTATCAGAAAAGCTGGGAACTGGCTTGCGGGATGTAAGCTATCTCGTTCGGTGTTTGAATACGATGGTATCAACACTTGCCTCCGTTGTCCGGACTTGTTCCATTTTGGAAATAAGGAGGAGAACCTATTTATACAAGTCATTTGAGCCTTTTACTCACGTCTCTCATGGGAAGTGGAGGAAGTGGAGTGATGGAGAAGCGGAGTTGTGTGTTAGTGTTACACGACCAGTCTTTCCCATTTCTCTGTCATCTCTAACCAAATCCATGACTTCGACACGTTCTTGTGATGGCGCGTTGCACGCCGTACGCCGTAAACCGTCGAGACCAATACCCCATTATGTATCCCCAGTTTGTGACATGATTGATGTCTCGAGTGTGTGGATCGGGACCTGAGTAAAGTAGCATGTGATGCTATATTAAATAACTAAGTTATTTAGGAAGTCGATACTTGTGAAGTATCGTGTGTATTCTATGCAGGTACTGCATCGAGTATATTCAGCATGTATGAAGCATCGCTGTTTTAAGGCTTAACGAATTTAAAGCGTCTTAAAATAGCATCATGTCCATCCATCTTCGAGTGATCGTTTGGAGGCTATGCAGGCAAGCCCTGGTTGGCCGATCACCTCATGTGGAAGAGTGGTGGTCGGTGATTGTGGTGATGCTTTGCTGGTCTCTTAACTCCTAACCAGTGGTGCTTGACCAAGTCTGGTAGAGTTGACGGACGAGATGATCTGTGACGCTCATCTGCGACCGTTGATGAATTTTTAGGGTTTTGAAGAGGTGCGCAAGCATCACTCTTGACTTGGTCGAAACCAAGCATGGGAGTTGTTTTGGATAGGACCGACCCAGGGCATGCGTGTAGACGGCATTCGGTGTACACGTCCAGTACCTCACTTGTCCCATGAAGGTGCGATCTAGACCACTCAATTTGGCCAGAGCAAAGAGGAGCGGTTGAGATCAATTTGTAACGTAAATCCCATGTCAGTAAAGGAGTTGGAAACCGCGCACCATGCCTACTTCGGGCGCGTGTTTGAGACATTCGGCCATGGTTGGCCGTGGTCGATCGGTCATGTGTGTAGGTGGGCCCACGATGATCATGTTGACATGCCTCGGGACCTTTTAAGTCTACATATACACCCTCCGTCCAAGCTTGCGAAGATGGACGCTTTCGTGATCAATTAGCGACACATGTAACATGCCGCAAACCCTAATTAGGTTTTTGGATGGGTCGTGTGTACACGACTTCAACCTAACGATTTTGGAAAGCTATGCTCCTCCTTTGGGAGGCCGACCATATGGGGCCCACATCGGGCCGGTGGTGATCACGCCAATACCTGTCCGATGGCTAGGGTTCGATCTAAGCCATCCAAACATGCGGGTGAAGTTGGATGGTCGGGATCGATTTAAGACCCTTAGTGGAATTTCCCCCGACCCTTAAAGCATCACGTCGGCCAAACTTTAGGTAGGCGTTTTCTCCCCTCCCGGCTAGGTCGTGAAATGGTCGGCTATGCAGGTAAAGGGGGCACGCTGGGGTGTTCATAACGGTGCTTGTCCGACCGAAATGGGGCGATCCGCGCCGTCCAAATCGCACCGCGAAGATGAACGAAGTGATGGATTTGAGATCGCCAGTAGCGCCTTTGTTCGTGACGGACTCTCCAAGCCGCTCCATACTGACTTGGACATCCAACTCCAGTTTTTTTGGAGGGCGTGACTTGTACTTGACCGGCCATGGCACTAAGGGCCCCACCGGTGGTCATTGTTGTGGCCGCTCGCTCTCGCTAGGGTTTCGTCTAGGCTGGTTAAATCGTGGCGCCAACTTGCATGGTCATGATTGTTTTCGAGACTAATATGGACAGTCTAGATTCAAAAATATGCTCAATCGGGATAGTATAATACACCGAGAGTTGTAGCTGTAAAGGGTATTTCGTACATGTTTTATTACTAATGCTTGAGATTCGTGTTGCTCACGAGAACAACACTCGGTCGTCATGCCGCTTGTAGGTAATGAGTACACGAAATACAAATTTGGTCATGCATTAATTAATAATGCTATAAATTTATAGGTGTATGGGATTATTGCTACATGCTCCAACTGGATGAATTTTGTGTATTTAATTCACTGAGAATCATCGGGATTGTTGCCACATGCTCTATTCTAGGTGAATTAGTAAAGTGAAGAAGTATTCATCACTTATTAATGGCTTTATCTTTGCAAGATGTTAGCCCATAATTTTGGCCTTTACAAATTTAGCCTTAAATGAAAATCCACCATCAACATTAAGTCCTTTGCCTAGCGATAATGGTTATGCTATTGTGGGGTAGGCATAATATGGTGACAAGTTTGTATATAGAAATGACCAAGCTAAGGTGAATATACATTTACCGCCCAGGTCGACATCGTGGTGTTTTCCCGTAACCGGTCGGTCCCCGATTAGGATGGTGGAAGGAGCAGGACTTGATCTGGCGAGTCGCTTTGGTTCCCTCCGCACTATCCTGGATGAGCTTGGCCCATTTCTTGGACTAGGTGCACTCCCTTCGTTATACGGCGCCTTTCCTCAGATATATCCGATAAGCGTCATTGATCGTTATCTTGAATCGGTAGCCTTTATAGGTGGCAAGTAGAGACTCCTTTTCTCCTGGGATTCTGTTGACTTGCTAGATTATAAAGAAAAATTCTAAGGATTCTTCTCATCACATAGTCGTTCCTTTTGTATCTCGGTGTATTGCTTTCCGCACTCATCGATCTCTCCGACCGATGATGACATACATTTTGTGTGCTCATAACTTCTTCTTCTTTGCAGCTTATCATGGAAGCGTGGGCGATGATCATTCTGTAACTTCCCCAGAAAAAAAGTTTCGAAGTTGACAAACCCGAAACTAATGCGCACGTCAAGAGGTAATGGCTAAAAATTGACCTCCCACTTCGTGAAGTCGGTCGTGCCATGCCACGAGGATGTCCATTCTGCACCCGCATATTGCCGGGGGACGCATATGTTCCTTTTCAGCTGCGATCGACATGGAAGAACGGTGGAGGCATGAGGAAGAGTTACGAGCACCGATGGAAGCGCCGAGGCGCGAAAAGATTTGTGTGATTAAAGAGGCGGAGAGTGGAGCATAAACGGCTTCCGTGATGAAGATAGGCGTGATTATCCAATCCAGGACGGTGTGATAATCCTTCATTTTGACACAGACGGACATGAGTGTTCAAAGGCAATCAGCGCAAACCCTAATATTGCTGTGGGCTTTGAGGAAGACTTGGAAGTTGTTCATGCCGATGATGTTAGGATGGAGAGCGTTGCTGCGGAAACATCTGAAGCGGAAGCGGAGGATCTGAAGGAAGAAGCGGTAGCAGGTGATAGTGTTGAAGCAGGACCCAGCAGTGGTGCAGGCGCGGTCATTCTTCTTGACGGCTAAACCTCTTCGCTTCTTTTCTTCTTTTCAAGTGTATTCCCGTAATTTTTGAACCTCTTTCTTGTACTCAGTGGTGGCTAAGTTCAAGATCTTTTCTTCTGTTTGCTTACCATTGAAGAAAGGTTTATGTCATAACCCCTCGTTAAGATTGCATCTGTATGTGCTCCTGACGTGAGATCTCCTTGGTCTTGCTGGGGCAGATGGATCAAATCATTTTCTTTTTGTGCACACATTCTATTTCCTTCTTCCCATGAGATGTTTGCTTAGGGTTTCCTTCCTTTCTCTAGTGGTTTGATTTAGGCTGACTCGGGACTTTGTGTTTTTAGGGGTAGAGAGGTTCTCGGATGGAAATAACGCTTCAATTAAACTGAAAATTGAAAATTGAAACCTAACTATGAATGCAAGTATTGCAATCATTTTACGGAGGAATTACAAATATGACATGAAATTATAAAAGGGAACATATTTGGAGGAAATAGCACACCCTGTTTTAAAGTATGAAAGACGCTGGAAAGTGGTAGCACAACGTCTTAAGTTCGGTAGGGTTTGAGCCATTATGAGTGAATTATTATGCCTTCTAGTTTATCAGCATTGATGAGCTTGCAGTAGCCGCCTAGGATAACATCTCGCTACAGTGTACGGTTCATCTCTCTTTCGGTGGGTGAGTCGGATGGGTGGTCATTTTCAATGAATCATGCTCCCAACCTTGAATGCAGTCGTCTTCGTCACCAGATCTCCAATTCCAAATGGGTTTGGGCGTGCAGATACCTGGACCTTGGCCTTATCGTCTTTGACCAAACATCCTCTACGCTCTTGATAAAGCATTTGAGGGGGCCGGCTTCCCATTCACATCTCTTAGCCGGGGTTGGTTTGTTGGTTGTAGCCAGTCCCCATGACTTATCAGAGTGAGGAGTGATTGGCTGCAAGAAGGGTTGCGTGATGAGACTTACTTGAGCTCGGAACCTCTTAATGTATGCTGATGGGCTCTCCCCGAAGTTGTGTCACATTGGCAAGTCAGCAGTGCGGCAACATGATACAGTCTTCGTGTCCAGGTGGCTTGTTGGAGATCCTTTCAGTGTCGAGAAGTAGAGGGCAAACTCCCGGTGTTGTCTTGTTGTCGTGTACCCAAGAGCGTCCTAGGATCATGTCGTAATTCGGATGCTCTCGACTATGTAGAACTTTGCTTGTGTCGAGGCACGCCCAATTTTACTTCAAGATCGATGTATCCATATGCATCTCGAGTTCTCCTTCCGGGAGTCTTAATCACAATTGGGTTGCGAGTAGCCTCTTGTTTTGAAATCTTTGCTGCTTTTAAGGTCTGGAGAGTGATGATGTTGAATTCAGAGGCCGTATCGATCAATGTGTTATCGAACTCGATATCCTTCAAACGGGCAACCGTTAAGAGTCCCCAATTTCCCTTGTTTGCATCTTCCAGCAAGGACCGAGGTTTCGAGACCGCTTCCTCTTTCCAGATACAAGCGTTTGCCTAAGACAACACGGTTGATGGTCATAAATATGTCCCGACGTTATGCTTTGAGAAGTACAAGATCTCGCATAAATGTTCCATCATAGATTGTACAGTCTTGCGAACGGAATCCCCAGAAATCATGCAGTTCCTGACAGGAAGAGGGTCTCTACGAACACCTTCGTTTCCAAGCTGGAGTTCTCCCGTCTCTATCTTTTCTTTGAAGATTTGTTTCAGCCTGTTGCAGTCTTTGGTTGGATGGTGAACGAACTTATGGTAGCGACAATACTTAGGATCCGCCATATCTTTCTCAGTTGGTGGACGTCTGATAGGTGGCAGCTTGATGGCATCGTCTTGAATCCATGCCTCCAAGAGTTCCACTACTTCATTCATGGGAAACGGGAAACCTGTATATTCGGTGTCTTGTGCAGGAGTCTTGCCCGCTCCCTTTTGAGAAGAAGTCATGTGTGCTGGAGCTGCACGCTTGGTTTGTTGTTCTGTTGCTGAAGCTTTCATTTTTCCTCATTCGCCAACCACGCTCACAGAAGGACCAGTGTTGTATTGTTTATTTGTGAGACGCCTGCTTCCTCGACTCTCACGTGGATATTCGTTTCGAACAACCCTGGTTCTTTCTAGTAATCTTTGCCGGCAGTTGTGGCCGAAAGTTTGGCAGCTTCATGGAGTTCGAGAACGTCTGAAAGCCCAGATTCTCCTAGTAAAGCGATATATGGGTATCATCCCCGTTGATGCACGCTCTACTAGCCGACGTTCGGTGATGTTCGGATCATGACAATCTAGTGCTTGAGTTCTGAACCTCTTAACGAAGTCGTTCGGATGCTCTTTATTCCGCTGAGAGACTCTCTCTAGATCCGAAAAAGGTGCTTTCGCCTGGGATACGAAGAAATACTTCTGTAAAAGCACCGACCATCTCCCCCAATTGGATATGCACGTCGGGTGTGATGTTGTTATACGAGGTGTACGCCTTCCCGTAAGTTATTTCGAGAACTCTTTCAAAGCGGAGAACATGATTGTACTCATGCTCCCCAAGGATTCCAAAATCGAAACGTGTTCCACGAGCGTTACCAAGTACCATCGTAGAGGAGAATCGATGAGAGGTGTATCCTCTTGGAAGAGGGATTCGTTGCATATCTTGAGGGTACGACGGTGATGTTGGTGTGCATCCATCGATTTCCTTTGCCTCGGTTTTGGAGAAGTCATTCCAGGTCCTCACGTATGATAAAGTTGGATGGCTAGTCCTCTCTCAAGCGTCCGGGAGCAACACGAGCTTCTTCACTCATGTGGGTCCGAGGGAAACGCTTTGCTCGGGTGTATTGAAGGCATCCTTGGTCGGATCCAAGGGTTGCCGTGAATCTTGTGGCAATCGTTCGGTTAAAGTTTTAAGGAAAGTGAGTACCTCTTTCTGAGTTGCGGCCATATCCGTTTGAGTCTTAACAAGAATCTCATGCTTCTCCATCAAGTCTGCAATGGTAATGGGCGGTGGTCCTCCTCTCGTCCCTCCAGCTCATCGTCCTGATGAAGGAGTGAAAGTTGTTGCTTTGGTGACCACTGGAGGCGTTACACTTGAGGAGATGCCGGGATTCGCGTCTGCTCCGCTCTGGTGATGGGAGGCGTTACACCTCACCGGAATGTCTCCTGCTCCGCTAGCGTCAGGGATAGAAGTGACGGCTCCACGAGATGTATTGACCACGGTAGCTCCACTGGCAGGTACATCGACAACGGGAGTGTTATCCGTACTAGCTCCATCAGGATTGATTGTTGATCCAGACCTGAGTTCTACCATCTTGAAATGAATTGGTTCTAAGATCTACCCTTTTTTGAAATTGATGAAATTGAATCGGATTTCGAAGAAATTGACTTTACAACCGAGAGATTAACCTCCCGCTGTGGTCGCCAATTGTTTATGGGTGAAAACTATCTCTGCCGGGTTTTGTAATTTGGGGTGTGTGGATGAGAAATGAGTCTAAACCTTAAACAAATGCACTACACGTGAGTGCTTGTAGATTCGAGAAATCAATGTGCAAATCCGGCCTAAACCAAGAAATGGTCGTTCCAGACTTGTTTCGGTCACAAAGTGAAGGAGATGGGGTTGATCTTAGGGAGGGAAGCGAAGAAGGTGTTGAGATTGTGAAGGTGTTGGCTACGTATGACTTGTATCAGAAAACTGAACTGGCTTGCAGGATGTAAGCTATCAGTTCCGGTGTTTGAATATGATGGTGTCAACACTTGCCTTTGTTGTCTGAACTTGTTCTGTTTTGGAAATAAGGAGGAGAACCTATTTATACAAGTCATTTGAGCCTTACTCACGTCTCTCGTGGAAAGTGGAGGAAGTGGAGTGATGGAGTAGTGGAGTTGTGTGTTAGTGTTACCACCCGATCTTGCCCACTTCTCCTGTCATCTCTAACCGTCCATGACTTCCTGACACGTTCTTGTGATGGCGCGTTGCACGCTGTAAACCACCAGACCAAGACCCCAGTATGTATCCCCCAGTTTGTGACATGATTGATGTCTCGAGTGTGTGGATAGTGGGACCCACAAAAAGTAGCATGTGATGCTAGATTAAATGACTAAGTTATTTAGGAAGTCGATACTTGTGAATTATCGTGTGTATTATATGCGCAGTCGATCGAGTATATTCAGCATGTATGAAGCATTGTTTTTAAGGCTTAACAATTTAAGCGTCTTAAAATAGCATCATGTCCACCATCTTCGAGTGATCGTTTGGAGGCTATGCGGGGCAAGCCTGGTTTGGCCGATCACCTCATGTGGAAGAGTGGTGGTTGGTGATTGTGGTGATGCTTTGCTGGTCTCTTAACTCCTAACCAAGGGCTGCTTGACCAAAGTCGGTAGAGTTGAACGGACGAGATGATCTGTGACGCTCATCTGCGATCCGTTGATGAAGTTTTAGGGTTTTGAAGAGCGCAAGCATCACTCCCAAACCTTGGTCCAGAAACCAAGCATGGGAGGTGTTTTGGAAAGGACATTAGGGCATGCAGACATAAGACATGATGCATGGTATGCAGTCCGTACCTCCACCGTCCCATGAAGGTGCGATCTAGGCCACTCAATTTGACCGGCAAGAGGAGCGGTTGAGATCAATTTGCAATGAAATACCATCTTTGTAAAGGAGTTGAAACCGCACACCATGCCTACTTGGTGCGCTTATTGTTTGAGACATCCAGCCATGGTTGGCCTTGGTGATCGGTCATGTGTGTGTAGGTGGGCCCATAATGATCATGTTGACATGCTCAGGACCTTTAAGTCTACATCTACACCTCCTCAGTCCAAGCTTGCGAAGATGGACTCTCATGATCAATTAGCGACACATGTAACATGCCGCAAACCCTAATTATGTTTTTGGATCGGTCGTGTGTACACGACTTCAACCTAACGGTTTGGAAAGCTATGCTCCTCCTTTGGGAGGCCAGATCATGTGGGGGCCCACATTGGGCCGGTGATGATCACGCCAATGCCCGTCCGATGGTTAGGGGTGCGATCTAAGCCATCCAAACATGCGGTGAAGTTGGATGGTGGGATCGATTTAAGACCCTTAGTGGAATTTCCCACGACCCTTAAAGCATCACGCCCGGCCAAACTTTAGGTAGGCATTTGCTCCTCCTAGCTAGGTCGTGAGATGGTCGGCTATGTACGAGTAAAAGGGCACGGTGTTCATAACGGTGCTTGTTCGACCAGAAATGGGGCGATTCGCGCCGGCGAAGATGAACGGACGTGATGGATTTGAGACTGCCGTAGGCAGCCTTTGTTCGTATGGACTCCTCCAAGCCGCTCCATACCAGCTTGGACATCCAACTCCAGGCTGTTGTTTGGTGGTTGTTTGGAGGGCGTGACTTGTACTTGACCGGCCATGGCACTAAAGGGGCCCACCTATGGTGGTCATTCTGTGGGTCGCCTTGCTCCCGCTAGGGTTCGTCTAGGTGTGGTTAAATCGTGCGGCCAACTTGCGTGGTCATGATTGTTTCTGAGACTGATATGGACAGTCTAGATTCAAAAATATGCTCAATCGGGCTAGTATAACATACCGAGAGTTGTAGCCTGTAAGGGTATTTCGTACATGTTTTATTATTAATGCTTGGAGGTTCGTGTTGCTCTGCTGAGAACAACACTCAGTCGTCATGCCGCACCGGTAATGAGTACAGGAAATACAAGGATGGTCATGCATTAATTAATAATGCTATAAATTCACAGGGTGTATGGGATTGTTGCTACATGCTCCAACCTGGATGAATTTTGTGTATTTAATTGAGAATCATTGGGATTGTTGCCACGCTCTATTCTAGGTGAATTAGTAAAGTGAAGAAGTATTCATCACTTATTAATGGCTTTATCTTTTGCAAGATGTTAGCCCATAATTTTGGCCTTTACAAATTTAGCCTTAAATGAAAATCCACCATCAACAATGGAATAAATAGTCAGCCGACTATTGCAGTGAATCACATGTCCACAGAAAACCAGAAACCTTATAAATATGGTCTCCTTCCTAGAAATCATCACAGGACTCAAAGGCTTTCCAGTGTTGTTGATGAAAGCATTCCCTATGTTTATAAGGCTGTTGCTGGTAAATCTAAGTCTAGAAAATGGATTCCCTTCTATCTTAATCCTCTTGAACCTGTTGCAAGTGGTCCTAGATTTTAGTCATCAGAGAAAACCTTCTGACGGATATATCAATCAAGTTGTGCCTTTTCTTTCTGGAATGGGTGTCAAATAAAGAAAGTCAAAACGCACAAAGATAAAGAAGTCAGATGAGATGTACAACTCCCTTCTCAATCATCATAGTGAGATTATTTCTCACTCTACCGCTTTGATTCAGGTAGTCTTTTCCTTGTTCCTAACTTGAGAGGTGCAAGGACAATAATTGAGAATTACTCAAGTATGTTGTATATTTTTCTGTTTAAGTTTGTGTGATGGCGGTCCATAACGTTCGCGTCCTCCTATTGAGAATTCTCAGGGTTTCCAAAAACAAGAGTTCCTCTCTCCTGTTTACATACATACATACACACACACACACACATATATATATAATCTATATTGTGTTTTTCCATCCCTAATAATAATTATATGGAGAATCCTGCAAAGTCTCAAGAGATTGTGCATCTTGATATGGAGGAAGACGCTCAAGAACGTGAGTCATTGCAAGAGCTTGTTCTAAAGAAGATGCTTGAAAGAAAGGATCACAACTCCTGGATTAATGATCCCGTCAAGGATTTAATTCGTTATCAGAATGATTTAAAGGTCGAGTTTGCAAATCTTCAGCTGCAGATAAACCAACTCTTGGATGGTCAGGCCAGAATCCTTGCTAATCAGAATTTTCTGATACGGAATCAAAAGAAGCTCATCATGGACTGTGTCAAGGCTAGACAGCTTGCTCGGGTTGTTGATCGTAAAGTTAGTGTTCTAACTCACGAACATGGTGTTTCTACGGTCAAGAGGATAAAGGAAATCAGTGACACCTTCTTTGATGGATTCATTGAAAGATATGAGGTTCTCAACGAACTCTGATTTTCTTATATCATCTAATAAATCTTCTATTTTTTACATTTTTGTTAGAAGAATAACTAGAGTTTGGAATAGCCATTATTGTGATTACACATAGCTATGTCCAACGTTTTCATCTTCATGTTTTTAGATTTGTTGGTTTAAATTCTAAACTTGTTTGGAAGATGATTTTTACAGTATTAATCTTTATGGTTTATATACTGCGATTGTTTATGGGATATGTGTGTTTGCGTCCGTGAACTATGATTGTCCCATATCTTGTCAAAAGTAAAGTCTTTCATAAGTCGATATTCTTATATTGATAATGGAATGAATGGACTTTTGACAAATACAAAAGTTAAGCCTATATTGTCAATTATTGATGGAACATAGGTTAAAATCTTTTATTTTTCAAGGATTATGTCTATTGTATGTCATGATGAAAATTGTGATGGAAAATAGAATGAATTCTTGTGTATTCCGCAGTAATTGATCTTCCCTGGTCCATATTTTTTGTGTATTACTGTGAGGCTCCGTAATGTGTCTTATGTTGAGCACTAAAACAATCAAAGTTGATTATTTTCATGGTTAGCTTTGTTGTTGTTCCATAAGGTACTTTATGTCGAGCATATTGAACTAAATTAATCATTTTGTTTGGTTATTTAGTTATGACTCCATAAATTTTCTTATGTTTGAGCACTTTTGATTGGGTTGGTTATTTTCATGATTAAGTTAGTCATTGCTCCATAGATTCTCTTATGTGAGTATTTACAATTAAATTGATTACTTTTTGTGATTAGTTTGGTTGTGTATTTCGATTAAATTAATCATGGGTTCTCTTGTGGTTAATTTAATTGAGTATTTTGGATTCAAATTCATACTTGTATGTGATTTGTTATGTCCAAAGAAATCCTTCTTTTCCTTCGAAATTAAGGCCGCTCTTGTTGTTCTTTCGGGAATGACATATTATGGGGGAGAGTTCTTTTTGAACTTGCGCTTAATTTCCATATCTTTGTGGGGAGTGCGGCTGTGGAATATTATAAGGGTTATCTTGTATCTTTAAACTCCTTGATGAATGCATTTAGCTTGGCTTTATGATTGCATCTAAATAAGATGATGTGTGTTTCTTTCTTTTGGTCATGAAATGTCTCTTTCGGAAATTTCATTATTATCCGTTCTTGTACCTTTGCCAATTTTATTGACAAAAAGGGGGAGAATTAATATGTAGTTCACACTACAAATACTCAATATGGTTTTTGGATCATTATGTAAGGGGGAGTGGTTTCCATGTGAGATGGAGTATTGACTAAGGGGAGTGATACATATCACCATAGTATTGTTGTTGAAGTTGTGATACAATTGAACTTTTGTGTTTGTGTAATGATACTATGACACTTTGTATATCAATGATTGAGAACTCTTGTTTTCTTGTTGTTATATCTACGGATTTTCAACAACGATGATGCTAACTTACAACCTTTGGGATCACTGGAGTACTTGGAAGTGACGAAGATTTCGAGTAATGTTGAAGATTAGACATGTGGAATAGGAGCTACAAAAGTTAATTTATTTATTTTTTGTATTCCATATGTATTAATAGTTTTTCCACTAAAATTGACAAAGTTGGAGATTGTTAGAGCATTGCTCGGTCGAACTCGCATGGTTGCTATCTCAAGCATGTTTGTCAATGTTAGTGATCAAAACTATAAGTCTTGATTTCTAGCCTATGTAGCTAAAGGTCTCGGACTAGGATAGAAAGTGTAGTTGAGCTCAAAGAACTCCATGGCAATCATCATACAAGACGAAGGACTACTCGAGGAACCGGTGGAACTTCATCTACTAAAAGGTATGTGGAGACTTGAACTTACCTGTCACTCAAAAGTATATTTACTCTATCTCCTACTCTTGAGAGAAAAGTCTTTTAGACGTATAGACTTTCATTATAAACATTTGCTATTTCGAGTGAGTTTAACTCTCCGATTTATTTCTCGAAATATGTGTTTGATAAGCGTTAGCTATAACGAATTCATCTTTACCTAGTGATTTGAAAGTCATGATATGTTTCAATCACTTTGGAAATTGCTCAAGAAAAATGGTACATAAATAACTTGGCTATATAACGTTCTCGATAATGTTTCAATGATTGAAATGAGAGTTTGATTACATAACCTTTGGTAGGATATAAGCATTGTTGTGGAAACACATATATGTATAAGTCCTTGTTCCTTGAACCAAAGTTTGTGAACTTTGTTGATCAAGAGAAATGGAAGTGGCCTGTGGCTTAGATCCAATGGCGGAAGTTCTCACCGAGAATTTACTGCTGGAGTTTGTGTACTCCTTCCATGAGCTTAAGTCCATGAACCGATCTGCGAACTTGAGTAGGTTATATCTAAAACCGGTTGTTCTTGAACTAATGTTTATTTAAACTAAGGAATGCTTTTGCAAACCGTGGTTATAAATTTCATGAACCGATTCGAGTGAATCAAACGTTTTGCGATTATGTCTTGAGTAGTTACATAAGATCTAAGCAATTGAAGAACTCTCTAACTAGTTCATTTGAGTCATTTGAACTAGTTATGGTGAAGAAGAATATGGTTGATATGAGAGTGATCATATGGCTAACCATTAGGTTTCTATTGTTGAACCAACAAATGTTAATGTTTGGGTATGGTTCATAAACCCAAAATTGAACATTTCATTTGTGTGTAACAAGCTAAGTTTTAAATGTGGTTGAGAAATATTAGCTTGAATCTAATCGAGTTTTTAATCTAACGGTGAATATTGAATGATTTGTTACCAAGCTAACATTGATTGTAAACCACGATTTGAAAGACTATATAAGGGAGAACTCTAGCAATGGAAACCTAATCCCCACACTTTACGTGTGATACTAGTTTTCTAAGCTAGAGTCGATTCTCCTTTAACACTTGGTTTTCTTCTTCTAAAACCAGGTTAACGACTTAAAGACTTCATTGGGATTGTGAAGCCAGATCGATACTACGTTTCTTGTAGTTGTGTGATCTGATCTTGCTGATTCTATCGTACGAGTACAATTGTAATAATTGGCTTGATATTTATATCTTCGATAGGCAAGATACAAAAGAAATCACAAACACTTGATCTCATCGTTTGTGATTAGCAATATCTTTTTTTCATTGCGTCGATTAAGATTATTGTGAGGTGATCAATAATATTAGGCTTTTCTTAGGAATATAAGTCAAGGTTATTGATTGGTTCTGTTCACCTTGATTTATCAAAAAGCGGAACAAAACTCATAGGTTTATGCGTGGAGAGGAGTTTATCTATTATGTAGACTTTTGTAGCAATCTGATTTGTTTATTAAAGTCTTGACTTTGGGTGTAGCAACTCTTAGTTGTAGGTGAGATCAGCTAAGGGAATCAAGTACGTATCATCCTCCTGGGGATCAGGCGTAGGAGCATAAGCGTACCTTAGAGCAGTGTGGAGATTTATTGGGGTTCAACTACAGTCGGCAAGTTAATTTGGAGTAGGCTAGAGTCATGTGACTTAATCTGATGTGTGTGTTCAATTTGGACTAGGTCAGGGTTTTTTTTGCGTTTTACGGTTTCCTCATTAACAAAATTAAAATTATCATGTTATTTCGTTCCGCATTATATTTGTTTATATAGTTGAAATATCCACAGGTTGTGCATTGTTCAATCAATTAGAATATCCGACCTTTTGGGTTGTTGATTTAAATTGATTTACACTTGGATATTAGTCTTTGGTACCATCCAAGGTTATCTCTCTTTGATAAAGACTCGCAGATTTCTATTTATTTGAGTAAAGATCAAACCGAGAGATTGAGATATAAACTCTACCGATATACTTTTTATCTAGATTGAATCGAGTGTCTAGTTGATTCTCTAGAAAGTATATTGAGTTTTTCCTCTGATTGCTAAGCGAAATATTGGGTGTGGTTGTTAGACCCCCGCTTTTTCAATTGGTATCGAGGCGAGGGCAAACACGTTTAAGACCTTTACAAGTCCGTGTTTGTGGCAATACGAGTCCGAGGACAATATCTCTTTACGCATACCAAGATGTCTTCAATAGCTTTTAACTATGCCAAATGTCTTGGGAATACCCCAAAGGATTACTCTTTAGCTGATTCTTCCGAATCTAGAGGTAAGAAGATTGTTCCACCTTGTGTCAACATATCTATTTCCGATGAGACATTGGGCACGATGGAAAAAGCTGAAATGAAGCTCACAAGAATCTCAAAAAACTCTACTGAGATTATGGATTTCCAGGATCATGATCAGCTGATTGATGAATTTGAAAAGTCTCTTGATCGAGAATATGAACTCTACAGCACCTTGGTCGGTCCCTCACTTCTCCATAATTAGGTTTCATCACCTAATGATTAATCATCCTTTCACCAACTGGTCAACAAATGACTTTGGTGCACGCTCACTCGAGCACTTGGGCGCTACATGGTTGTCCATCATCCCATGTAGCCGTTCACTCCTTCACTAGTGGCCTATTTTCCATGAATCATCGATTGATGAACAATTGATCAAAATTAGGGTTTCGAACAAATGCTCTGCAAATAACGATTTTGAGCAATTTCAAACACTAATAAATTTATGTTGACCCAGCAATCAACATTTGGTAGACTACCAATATTTAATTAATATTTTATTGGGTCACGTTACAATAATTTGTCGAATTGAGCAATACTTGCTTTCGATTGCTCTAATATTGATCCAATTATCAATATTGATAATTTTTCAAGTGAGCAATACATGCTCGATTGCTCGAATATTGATCATTTTATCAATATTAAGTAATTTGTTTAATTGAGCAATACTTGCTTTCGATTTTCGAATATTGATCCAACTATCAATATTCAGTAATTTGTCTTGAGCAATACTTGCTCAGTTGATCGATCAATATTCGATAATCTGTCGAATATTGATCTAACTATCAATATTCAACAATTCATCGATTTTACAATATTTTCTCAGACGAGTAATATCAACATCATTCAAGAACTATACACATGTTAAATCCATGAATCACTGAGCATTCTTCAATCATGCTCGATTCAACAAAACTTAGACTCACTGTCTAATCAAGTCAATGACTGACTAATCAAATACACGTATGCTTTGCAGACTCCATGTTCATGAGACATCAATCACGTCACATGGGGGATATCAATTAAGGTTTTGGTCTGGCGGCCTACAACACGTGTGTTCATCCACGATGAGAAATGTGAGTAAGTCATGCAAGCGGTTGAGGGAGTTAGCAAAGTAGTGGGTGGACGATAAAACAAGTCTCCACACGACACGGAACTGGTTTTACCACGATCTCCCACTTTCCCATTCTTTCACTTTAAGAAACCGTCATACAAACTGGGATCAATGTGTTCACTATTCTGACAATATAAATAAGTTCAAAAATCGATGATTAAAGACAACATTCGTCTACACAACAATTATCGATTGAAACTTATTTCTAGAACTCAGCAGTTCATTAATTTGCAGAATCCCATAATTCTCAGCTTCCCTCCTATAGATCAACCCATCTCCCTCTTTGTGACCAAATTGATTCTGGAACGGCCATTGACTTGGTTTAGGCCGGAGTCATACAAATTGATCTCTCGAACTCAAAGCACTCCCGTGCAGTGCATCTGTGTGAGGTTAAGTAGTTTGCTCGGTTGAAAAGTCTCGCCCGAATCGTCGTCTCTTCACTTTCCTAAAAAAGCCAGCAAATCGTTTTTCCCCATCTACGGATTGCCGAGCATACACATGGTACAACAACATTGCACTAGGGAGCATCGCTAGTTGGGGAAAGATGGTTAATGCTTTCTACCAGAAAGTACTTCTTCATTTCAGAACAGGTAACCCTCTCATACCCGGGAAGAATGTTTCAGGGAAACAATGAACATCTCAATGATTACGTGAAAAGGTTTAGAGTCCAAGCTTTGTCATGATCCGAATGTAACTAAACAACAACTCATAGACTTGTGAATCAATGGAATGACCCGATCTCTGAGCCTTACCGGAAAATATCCGATTCCAGTCTTCCTCTAAGCTTCATGGAGCGGCCAAACGATCAGCGACTACTGCACCTGCTTTAATGGAAAGAGCAAGTCTGCAAAAGTCGAGGAACCTTGTAGCAGCCGACGCCTAGTCAACAATCAGTACAACCTCCAACCTTCAACAAACGTTGTTGCTGTAAGGAATAAAATGAAATCCGAGACACAGCATCAGAGCGCTTCGCCAACATCCCAGGCTCCTCTGAAGGCGCAAAGAAAAGATAACCAATCCTGAAATGCACAAACCTCGACCTGGCATCAACGAACGGGGAAATGATCAAAAGGGGACTCAAACTTCCCTCTTCCCACAGAAGAAGTGATCGAGTTACTGGAAGTCTAGATTCAAGATGATGCAATCAAATTGTTGTTCATCAGAGAGAGCCAACTGAAGAAAAATGGAGAATCCCAGGTACTGTCACCTTCATAGATTCATCAATCATCCAACAACTAACTGTAATATTTTGAAGCACATCTTCAAAGAGAATATTGATCCACAATAACTTCAACTGGGACTGAAGGAGTACACAAGAATCCTCTCCCAATCAGAACATTTACACTCTCTGAACAACCAGTCAAAGAAGCAGTTTAATCGTTGATCGAGCATATCTGTGAAATTGCTTTATCATCTAAGGCACAAAGGAAAGACATGTTCACAGCACAAAATTACATTGTGTCGGACGTCTGTCCCTCTTGGAAATACTCCTTGAACCTTCATCCACAGACAAGGAGATGCAGCGGGGGAGGGCTTACCACATCGAGAGAAATGAATTCGGAAGAATGTTGATCGATCCGACACCGTCATCAACATCATTCCAACGAAAACCCCAGAGATCCAGGCATCACTCGACAAGAAGCTACTCATGATCCATCTCAATCGAGACCTTGAAGGAACGCTCGGAAATACTTATGGATACATCACTCTCAAAGTGAACATAAGTTCAACCTGGGAAGAAACCAAGTTTCACATAATCGGGAAGATCCAGGATATGACATGTTCTTCGGACGAGCGTGGATCCACGCTGAAAAGATCGGTACTGACAAAGCTCCTTTGGTTGCACATCTCTCCAACGAAGAAAGTTCTGATTCATAAGATTTGGCGGACATTCCATCATCAGAGCACTTGGGAGGAATTTCGATCTTTGAAGAGGTTGAAGCAAGAAACTGCAAAAGATGCATATACATTCACCAAGGTTCCGGACTCAGGCAGGTCTCATTCCTTCCATGTCTATGTCATTTATTTCCTCACATGCTATCCTAGCATGGGGACCCAATTCTGCTAGCAACTCTGCAAGACGTTATGAATGGTCGCTTCACCGTACTAGTATTTTACCAAGTGGTTGAGTTTGACATTTCTCTGAATCGAGCACTGAGACGTTCATTACTGAGATGATGTCCAAGTATGGCAAGAAATACTTTGGGCGTTTCTCCATAGCCTTGCAGGAGTGTCCATGTGCGCCACGAAATCAGAAAGGTCTGATATCTGCACAAGTGTTGAATCCCACTACCGCAACGAAAGGAATGCTGAATCAACAGAAGAAACTCGGGGCTGAGACGATCAAACCTAAGAAATTCGATGCTTAAGGGATATGTCGCTTCAATGCTCAAGCATCTAAGAAGCCTTCAAATTGTACTCCAAATCGACGAGTACACCTTCTAGAATGGCGCCTCTAGTTTCAGCACAAATATCTCGAAGATGACACACTGATACAATACCAAGACGATCAAAGTTTAACTGAACTACAATCGTTAAGTCTTCACTATCTCCATGGCCAGACTTCGAGCAGATGCAACATCATTCATCCATGGATGGAGCAAACTCCTTCAACATATATATTTTTTGCTAAGCAGATGAACACCTCTGGGATGCACTTGGGGACTTGATCTTGTTGGAAAGATCAATTCAGATCGATTTCAATAAAATGTTTCACATGAAAAGTCACTGTAACCTGATGTGATGTCATGTAACATCATCAACGGAACCTCTCTACAACACAAACCTTGCACGACTAAGGAACTTTTTCTCCTCACCGATCACACCCCGAATGGAGACTGCTGCTATCTTCCGCAACAACATCGATTCCCTGACGAAGCCACTTCACAGTAAAGTCATATTCAGGAGAATTTGGGTTGAAATCCTATTACACATTCATCTTAGGAATTCTCAACTCACCAATTACTTCTTGCATGTAAAGGCTCACTGGATGGAGGAGCAAAGACTATGTCGATAATCTAGCCTTTTGGGTCTCTGGAGCAACTCCAACCATAATATCGGCATCAACAAGGATACGTGGAGGAACTCCATTCATGGTCTCAGCATCAACAAGAATTTCTGGAGAAAATTCAATCGTGATCTCAGCATCAACAACAGTCTCAGGCGCAACATCTGGCTTCATGAACTATCCATTCTCTGAAGCGTCACTCGATGGATCATACTTCTTCAAGCCCTAGTGATTCATATCAAGATGTATAGACATGAAAACATGTTAACATGAACGTCTTCCCAAAGCTTGCACGACATACGGACACAAGCTAAAGTCTTCTACAAGATGTTCTCACCGCCTCTACAAATAAGATACAACACATTTCAGGCTATGGGTTTACAAAAATGTACCAATGGGTGAGGAATGGGGCAATTCTTCCCTAAATGAAATATGTTCGTCTATGTCTGCTACAACATACCAAAACGGCGCATCAATTGGACATACGAGTTGAAAGATATGGCCTCCATACTCAAGTTCATGGAATCTGAAAACTTGCATGGGATTATAAATTACAAATGTGCACACTTCGTCGGCTGACCTAGACAACTCCAAATTGAGTTCTTCTTTTCTCATTTGATAACTCAGTCTCTTAGCTTCAAAATTTGGGGTCAAGCACCGAATTCCGACGTCGTATGAGGTTCCTACAGCTTCCAGAGCATACAACATGCAAGCAGAAATTCGTGGGGGGATTCATGACCTCTCTGATCGATCGATGTCCACCAGGTCTTTTCGTTAAGTCCTTCATCAAGGTACCTCCAACTTCGACCACTTGATCGTGTGTCAATCCGTCAAAAATAATTTCACTTTCTTACTCACTAAATTTAAATGAAGTACAAAGTAAGGAAGAGTTCGTATCCACAGAGAGGCAATTGTTGTTATGCAATTTTCAGTTTCTAAGGTAACTAAGGGGGGATTTTTGTTTTATCTAAGAAATAAAAGTAATTGAAAGCAAAGTAAGTAATTGAATAATAAATAAGGAGAAGATATTGGTCATGGGATAGTATCATTCACAAACATGTATTTTCATCAATGATTAGAATTGGTAATTTATTCTCTCATCTACTAATAGTCCTAGGATACCTTGATCGCAAGAATAACCCGCTAATTCCCTGATTTCATCACAACCACATTAAAAGATGCATATGTGAATTCTTCTAGAAAGCAACCTAAAGTGTAAAAGCACAATTAGATTTAACTCCCTAAAAAGCAATAAGTTCTATGGAATAAGACTAATCAATGCAAACGAATGTGTAAAAGCACTAAACGTTTTTAACAAAAGTTATGATTCACTTGTGACTAGTAGGATATATCACTACAAGCACTACCCACAATTATGCTACTTAGAATCGGGGATAAACAACTTTTTCGTATTGAAAACCCTAATATAGCTCTAAAGATGAATGTAAATCGGATTGATTAGGACTCAACCAAACAAACTATCAAATCATATAACACTATTAATTGTGAATCACAAACAATAAAATATTGAGACAAAACTAATTCATTGAATCATATAACATATTGAGAAATCAACTTTATCCCATAACCAATAAGATTTGTTTAGCTACTCATAACTATGGAGTTCATCATAATAATATTAATTGAAAATAGAAGATGAACAAAAGCAAACCCTAGAAGCGTAAACAAAACCGGCTCTCCAAAAGTTCCAAGAAAAATATATGTGATCTCTAAAGTTGTAGAAACTTTCCCCTTATGTAGCTTTTCTCCAACTTCTAAAATTAGGTCTTCATAGCCCAAAGCCCATGTGGTCCACCAAGCCCATGTGTGTGCAAATATCCATGTGAAAATATACCCCAAAGTGGTCGCCGGAAATATGGTATTATGGCCGGAAATTGGCCGGAAAGGTCGCCGGAAAATAGCTCAGGTGACCGGCAAAAGTCCGCCCGGTCACCGGTCAACGGGTCAACTCGGTCTACGATCTAACTCGGCGGGTCAACTCGGTCAAGCACCGAGTCAAACTCTAACTCAGATGAGTCAGGTTGTGAGTCAGTCACTGCCTTGGTTGAGTGAGCTGACTAGTCTTGGCTCAGGCCATTGCACTAGCCTAAGCTTGTGATGCACAATCCTTGTGCATCCAGCCATGATGGCCCCGCATTCTCTCAATTCCTCCTGTGGTTACGTAGCTTCAACTTCATAATGCACCGCTCAATGCCATTACATCTCGGATTCAAACCACACTCAACCAACAGCCCATTGCCACCAACTGTAATCCCATTCATCAATTCACAATCACAGCTGCACCTGCAATAACCACCAGCAAAACCTCCATTGCACCAGCATCACTGGCTATCAGTTTTCTTTAACCTTGTTCCTGCATTGCAACAGATGCACATCACCAACAACACCAGACCACCTGCAATTAGCCTCCGCAGCTTCGCTTCATGCACAGAACCAACCCTGCAATTCCATACATTCCATGACTCAAACTCGACCATCTGCAGCTTCATAATCCTCATCAGTGCCACCTGCAATCTCAGTCACATCCACCACTTCCCTGAGTTCATCCCTGGAAGCTTGGCACATCAGCAATTCTTTGTAGTTCCATCTCCAACTCTGGTTCAACCCACAACAATTTTCTCATTGCACTCGGCCCCACAACCTGAGGCCAACCAGCACTTGCTTATCCACCTGCCATTCCTCCTATAACCGAGTTTAATTCACAACACCGGTCCCTCAACTCCATTACAGATCCAACAGTGACAGGTCTTGCACACTGAGACCTGCAATCCCCTAGCTGCGAGAGCCTTCCATTTCAGCTCAGGATCACCTGTCGGTCAAAGCTACACCAATCTCTTGTTGATTCAACCATTCAACCCACCTTCAACTTCATCTCATCTTCATTGTCCGAATCCAACACCAACACGGGCAACCAATCATTCTCTCGATTCAAGCTTCAAACCCTTGTAAAACAATCCATCTGTTTCATTGTAAAAGCAACATTATTAGGTCTTCATCTCAAAACCCAAAGAATCGAAAGCAACAAAGACAAGGTCTTGCACCTATTTCATAATATTTGAGTTCAAACACCACAGACCCATGATAATTCACCATTTTCCTGTAGTTGCTTTCTATAACACAACCACTGCAAAACCCCCATCTTCTTTACTCTCTCAATCTCAGAATGCCCATGAATCTCCACTTCAATCAACGGCACCATCACAGCAACAATTAGCTACAACCCATTTCTCCAACAGCTTCAAAATCAACTCAGTCCTCGTAACCCTAGATTATAATTCCCATCACATGATTTATTCTCGAGTTCATCTTCCACAAAATACCTTAAATCGATCCAAACCCATTAATTCATCACAACCAACGAACCCATTAATCCATTCTTATGAACCGTCTCGTCGAATTAAACCCAATTTCATTTCTTCCATCTCATCCTGCTTCTATGAATTAGTTTCAGACCCCCTTTTACAAAACCGATTGAACAACAACAACAACATCATCTCCTTCTTAAATTGACCTGGAATTCGATCTTCTCTTATAGCCACCTTCCTTCCTCCATCTTCGATTTCTCTGAACACTAACAGGAGCCGCCATGGCTATTTTCTTCTTCTCTGAATTTGAGAAGTAAAGTAGATCGAGAATGTGATAGTTTTAGAACATCTGACATTCAAGGCTAGGTAATAACCAAAAGAGCTATAGGCACCTTAACCCGGATAAAGGCTATCCAATTACTATTTGGCTTGTCAGTCTCAGAAAACTGACAGTTCATTCATTCTTGCGACCTAAGCCGGCTCCATGGTTCATTCGCCTGTGAATTGACCTTTTTGCGTTTTACGCCCCAAGTTGACGATTTCTCCTTCTTTTGCTCCAAATGACTCCAAAGTACCTATTTAACTCAAAAGTACACATAAGACACATAATTTACATGAAAACTCGCAAAGAAAGCATAAACTCTAGATAGTAAATACGATATATTCTACACCTATCAGATTCCCCCACACTTAGACTTTGCTAGTCCTCGAGCAAATCAAACAAAATAAATTCTTAAACATACATACAACTCCGTGTCGTCGAGGCTACGGTCAATTTTAGCATAAATAACAAGCCTTTAAACCCCTAGGTGTCCCTAGTGGACGAGTTATAGTCTCGTGAGGGTTTACTAGAGATATACCCACAAAACCTATTTTTCCAACTTACTAGTTCTCCGAAATGATAGCATCCAATGCGCTAAGAAGACATAGAAATTCTGCACACTAGTCATAAGAAGTTAGACACATAAATGAACACAATCTCATCCTTAAAAGTTGAGAGAGAAATAACCATCCCTTATCGAAAGAAATTCGGGTTCGGAGTGATCGAAAGTCTCGACTCTGCCTCACAAGAAAAGGGTTTTATGAAGTTGCTCTCAATAATAAACAGCTTTTTATGGGTCACACATGTGTCCAGGTAGGAATGAAGAGAGAATCCTGAGACACGTTGAATGGTAGGAAGGTAAAAACCCTCCGAATGTTTTGAAAACCCACATCTTTTATAATTTTTTGAAAACCCATTTTTCTCGACGATCTCTACGAAAGGAAATCAACCACTTAACGAAGGTGGGAATATGCTTACTTACCTCGTTATCCGTTCACGTCAAAGCTAGCACCACTCTCACAAGCATCCATAGAAACGTCTTCGGTCTTCTATAGGTGTCTTCATCTTCGTCTTCGGTCTTCAACTCTTGATGATAACTCTTGAACTTCGTAGAATCTTGACAATGTAATTCTTTCCTCTAATTTCTTGTCGCTTGAAACTTCATTATAGATATTCCTTCTTTCCATTGGCTTTATTGAAAGAATACAAAACTAAAAACGAACTATACAAACCAAAAATAAATATATATATATATTTTTCTCTCTTTTTTTTTTTTTTTTTTTTTTTTTTTTTTTTTTTTTAATTTTTTTTTTTTTTTAATTTTTTTTTTGAAATAAAAAAATAAAACAAATACAAAATAAAAACGAAATAAAACAATAAAACTAGTAATGAACCTAAGAAATTTTCTCTTTTTTCTTTTTTTTTTTTTTTTTTTTTTTTTTTTTTTTTTTTGAGACAAGAGAAAAATAAAATACAAATAAGATAAATAAAAACGTAAGTACAAAGGCCATGGTGTAAGTACTTTACCGCTTGATTCTTCACAACTTGTATGTCTTGATATCATAAACTTCTCGAACTCTCATCTTTGATAATTTCCACTCTTGTACAATAGTCTTCAACTTATAAAAATTATGCTCCTTGTTTTGTTGCTTTACTTAAATATGAAATCTGCTCAATTTTTGTACCGTTGCTTGTAAACCTCGAACGTGTTCAACTTTCCTTCAAATTTGTGATGCTCCTCTTGTTGATGATGATGGTGTTTCTATGGACCTGTTGGTGTAGAGAGAGATAAGGTGGATGGTGCTAACTTACGAACAAGATTACAAGTGGTATGCAAGTTAGCAATTCGATGTCACCATCATGATTGATAAAAATAGCACTCAAGAGATCAAAATAGTGCTTCTATGGTGAGAGGTTGGGCAGCTCACCATTCTGCCCGAAATTTACGTACGGTGACACACACTCTAAAAGCACAAATTTAGACAGGTACAAAGAATTGAAGGTTGGTGCCTCACATTATGTAACTTGGGTAGTCTCCACTATAGGGGATCAACTGCTCTAATACCGAATTGGGTCTGCACCTTATTTGCCACCGGGCATGGTTAAATCCAACTTTAACTCTCATACAATTAAGAAACCCGATCATGTTCTCTGTCATCTCTAAGTTCAGTCACTAGTATGAGATTCTCGATGTAATCTTAGCGACATGTATACTATGTGACTCTAAACTAACCATAAGTTGGAGTTTTCTTATTCACTAGTTTTCACAAAAGTTGAAAATTTTCAAAAATTTACAAAGCAAATGCTTAACCACTCCCCCACACTTAAACTTTACATTGTCCTCAATGTAATTGAATCGTCCAAAGTAAGTCAAGGTGGGAAATTCTAACAAGAAATCAAAAAAAATAAAAAACAAGACACGAAAAAGCTAAAAACAAGACAAGAAATAAATACAAGACAAGAAATACTCATCCTTTGGGTTGCCTCCCAATTAGCGCTTGGTTTAAAGTCGTCAGCCCGACTATCTCCTTGCTTTCTATGACTCCTCCAGAGGGAGTACATCCACAAAGTTAACTCCTTCCACCACTTCGGAAGTAAAATTCCCATAATATGGTTTCAACCGGTGCCCATTAACTTTAAGTTCTTTCCCGTAGCTATGCTACGAATTTCCTTGCACCATGAGAAAACACATTAGTAACAATAAAAGGTCCGATCCATCGTGACCTTAATTTACCCGGAAATAAATGCAAGCGAGAATTAAACAAAAGCACTTTCTGCCCAATGAAAATTTGTTTCCTAGAAATCATGTTATCATGGAATGCCATCGTCTTTTCCTTATAAATTTGCGAGCTTTCAAATGCATCATTGCGAAGCTCCTCTAGCTCTTGGAGTTGTAACTTCCTTTGCTTTCCAGCCCCATCCATATCCATGTTGCATTGTTTAATAGCCCAAAACGCCTTATGCTCAATTTCAACGGGTAAGTGACAAGGTTTACCATACACAAGCCTAAAAGGAGACATCCCAATAGGTGTTTTATATGCGGTTCTATAAGCCCACAAAGCATCATTAAGTCGCATGCTCCAATCCTTCCTTGTTGGATTCACCGTCTTTTCTAGAATAGATTTCACCTCCCGGTTAGACACCTCGGCTTGTCCATTTGTTTGGGGATGATAAGGTGTTGCAATCTTGTGCGACACATTGTACTTGTCAACAAGCTTTGTAAAATCTTGTTTTTGAAGTGAGAACCCCATCGCTAATTATGGCTCTTGGAATTCCAAACTTTGCAAAAATATTAGCTTGCACGAAATCTGAAACAACTTTAGAATCATTAGTTGAGGGTACAAGCTTTAGAATATTAGCTTCCACCCATTTCGAGACATAATCAACCACAAGTAAGATATAAAAATTTCCATGGGAGTTGATAAAAGGCCCCATAAAATCAATACCCCATACATCAAAAACTTCAATAAATTGAATAAAAGTTTGTGGCATTTGATTTCGGGCACCTAGATTGCCGGTTCTTTGGCACCTATCACAAGTTGTACAAAATATATGTGCATCCTTTGTAGGATCATAATATCGCAACGTACAAAGGTTCGCGGGATTAATAAACGACGGTGTCGCGAGGGAGTCGCAGGGAGCTACAATAAACGACGCGATGAATAACGACACCCAAAACAATTGGAAGACACAAAACCTGGCGAGAGTTAAGAAGTGTCGCGAGAATGAATATTCGTGCATTTGCGACACTTCGCATGAGACATTCCAAAAAATAAAGGATAGCTTAGTTGTCATCCATTATGTATTACCCTATATAAAGGGCACAATGAGTCTGTCGAAGGGGGGGATCTTTTTGGGGGAATTGTTGAGCAAGTCATTAGGAGAGAGAAAGTTTAAGAGTGTTTTAACTTCTAAGTGTAATTCTATTTTCCTGTGTAAATACTTCATGAACTCAATCAATAAATATTCTTGATCTTACATATTTCAATGGATTAATTAAGCAAAATTGAGTAAGGGGTGTAGTGTGGGATTTCCCGCAACTACATATGCGCTAGAAACAGGGAGAGAGCAGAGATTGACGAAGAAATTGGAAAGAATTTGGATTAACAGAGAAAAGGTTTGGAGAGATACTCAAGAATTCATTGAAAAAGAGAAATGGCTAGAAGAAGAAACGTACAAGGGCAACCAACGATTGTAAGAAGAAGTGGGAGACTTCTTTGGAGAAAGGAGGAATGAAACGGGAGAATCGTCAAGGATGAGTATGAGAAATGATGGAGAAAATCAAAATCGACCACCGATCTCCCCGGTAGCAAACGCTGGTGTGGATTATGATAGAGTAAGTGTACATACTTGGAGGTGCGATTCGAAGACGAGAGGGAAGAGGAGCGGCGAGATGGTGAATAATGGACAAGGAGGAGGCGAGCAAGGAATGAATGGAGAAATGAATCCGGAAAACGAAGAAATCGCAGACCTTAGAAAGATTGAGACAAACAATACACGAAGAGAGACGACTAGAGGCGAGAGGAACGAGCAAACTTGACAAGACAGAATCATGAATTGAGGATGGAAAATATGAGATTGCAAAATAGGAGATCAAGAAGTAGTGTGAGATCAAGTTCAAGGTCGACTAGGGAAGAAAGAAGGAGAGTTTTACCAACGAAAGAAAGTACCGAAGAAGAAAACCAACAAGAAACACAAAATCCAAGCACAGAGCGTGGCGAGAGAAGAGGGGAAATGGAAGATCGTTATATTCCTCAGCCCGAAAATCTTCAAGATGAGCGGAATAGGGAGAATCAAGGAAACATGCAACTCCAAGGGTCAAATGACCCAGCTGCTGAAGGAAGAGTAATCTTGCACGGGAGAGAAGAATTGAGAAGAAACCGAGAGATTGAGGATGACATTGAGAGGCACTACATTGAACAAGCGCGGTTAGCTCGCGAGAGAGAAAGGATAAGAGCGAGAAATGGAAAATCAAGAGATGGAAGAGGCAATCCGTGAGAATAACCATGACAACCGAGAAAGAAGGAGGGAACAAAATCGTACCAATAGAAATATTAATGAAGAATATGAGAGGGCTCAGATGAGAGCTGAGAGACAGCCAAGAAGAGAGAACAACCGATATAATGGCGTGCGAATTGAAGAAAGAAACGAAGAAGAGCGTCGCAGGGAAAGGAGAGAAAAAATAACGAGCAAGAAGGTCAAAACAGGCACGAGCGTAGAAGGAGAGAAGCGAGCTAAAAAGACCGGTAGAATCAAATTAAGAGGCAAATGAACAAATCTTAAGAGAACTGGCTGAAATGAGAGGATTCTTTGAACAATAGAAGGGAAGGAGGAAGGAAACAATTGGACGAAGCCATCGCAGAAGTCTGCGAAGAATCCCTTCACGCTAAGTACAGATGGGAGGAATAACTCCTAAGTGCAATCTTCCCGCATTAACAAACATCTTCGATGGAACAACAATGTGCGGTACAACATATCAAGGCCTATATGAGGTGTATGTTGCGGTGGGAGAATCATGATGCTATTTTGTGCAAATATTTCGCATCAAGCCTAATTGGAGAAGCACTAAAATGGTTTGAGGGTCTACCAAGGAACACAATCACATCATTTAATCATTTACAAGCCACATTCACGGGAGCATACATAAGTAACAACTCTTCACGACCGAGGTATTGAAGATGTATTCGGGTTGAAACAAAGGGTTGGCGAGAGCTTAAGGCGATTGACAATAAGATGGAGAACCATGTGTAGCGAAATGGCGGGGACGGGTTGAGGAAAGATATCTCATCCTCTCATTTGTGAATGCTCTCTTCGCGACTAACTTGTTATACATTCAAATTTTAGAATCAAAAATACAATCACGATGGCGTAGCTGCGAGAGTTACGGGGGAAGAATATATCGCCTTAGAAGAAAGACGAGAATGAAATGAATTCTTATCCGATCGCGAACACAAACTCGAATGTTGCGACGCAAGCTTGTTGCCTCAATTCATAAATACGGTGGCGAGCACTTCGCAAGGACGGCAAGCGGGGAAAGGCCGATGAGGGACAGCGGAAGATAGTAGCCATGGGAAGCCACGACCAAGAAGAGTTTGAACGAGAAAAGAACTACTACAACCGTAATGTGACAATAATAAGATTCGGAGGCTAGATCATGTGCAAGAAACTTACGGTGGACGAAGGCAATATAACCATGGAGGGCGAGAGAAGTCGCGAGAATAGTATGGGAGCAGTTAAGATGCCTCCTTTGAATGTTAGTGTGGAAAAGATCGGGAAGCTATACTTGTGATGGAAGATGTACCAGCACCTTGGAACGTGGGAATGGAACCACCTTGGCCTTGAAGTCATGAGTTTTGTTCTTACCATCGCTTCCATGGACATCAAACAAACGACTGAGAAACGTAAAGAGAATTATTCTCGGGATGATTGATCAAGGGAAGTTTGAATCACTTTCTAAAGGGAGAAGAAAAAGGCCGGACATTACCACCACCACCGAAATGCACGAACGAGTGTCGGCGAAAGGAAAGGAAACATTTGTGATAGAAGTCGGAACAAAAGCTAAAAATTTGTTTTGCAACTCTATCGTCCACTCACACCGCACAATCGAAGATTTTCATGACAACGTGCTCGGTAGAGTCTTTGCGAGAGATGCTAACGATAAAGAAATAATGAGTCCGGCGAGAGCAGCCTTGATTAGAAAAGTGGCGGTGAAGACTATTTCTTCTCTGCGAGATGAAGTGCCAAAAGGAAAAGAGACACATGATAGCCGTTGGTTGTGAAACTAGAGATTAACCCGAAACCAGTTGATGGGGAAGATGATGAAAGCGAAGCTTCTTTGGGCGATCAACCGAATCCTAATCGACACAGGAAGTTCGGTGAATATTCTCTTTTACCATACTTACAAGACGATGGGAGGAAAATATGAGGATTTGATCCCCCTCGACATACAAGATATATGGCTTTAATGGCACCGCAAACAAACCAAAGGGAGAGGTTCACATGAGAATACCTCTACAAGGATTATCAAGCGATATCTTATTACGTGTGGTTGACGTGGAATCTCCATATAATGCGGCGATTGGGAGGCCATGGCTTCATGAAATCTTGGGAGTCGCATCAACATATCATCAATGTATAAAATTTCCACATCCAAATGGCATTGGTATTATACGGGAGATTGGAAGGAGTCGCAACAATGTCATGAGGTCGATGTAGAGAAAGTTGCGAAGAAAGAAATGCCAAAAGAAAAGGTTGGAAGCAACATGTGAGAGATGAGCGAGAGAAAGGAAAAATTGATGGTGGATGCTATAGAAGTAAGGATTTGAACATACCTCGCGAGGTGAATGCCTAGAGACAGCGAATATTATGGTAATAAAGAAGCAAAGGATATGAGGAATAAAAGGCATAAGAAGTGAATAATCAACAAAAACGGGAGAAAAAGTAGCAATTGAAGGAATGATGTGCGAGAATCTCATGACCAAGAATATATGGGAATTCGGTTAAGAAAGAAAAATGAAAATACAACAAATAAAGCAGAGAATTGTGCGAATACTTCGTAAACAAACATCAACAAATAATGAAACATGAATGATTGAATGATTTAACAAATATGAATGAGTAAAAGAATGGGACGAACCTTTATGGCGTGCACCCTAGTTCGCGAATAACATTTCGTAAGAGGCAAATGTAAGACCTAAAGTGCGTCATATAAGGGGTATCTCTCAACATGGCTCGGGGAAAGGTTACACCGCTCCCTGAAGCCCTGAGTCATGAAAATTTGGGGCCCACGAAAGCCTATCCAGGAGAGATACCTTGGATTCCCAACTATATATATAAGGTTATACCCGGTTGGGCGACCGAGGGTCTCTTCTTAGGAGTCAGTGTATGCTCAAGGCGCCGAGGTACACGGTTGAGCCGAGAGTGCCGGGACGGATGAACCTACCCTGGCCATTCTTGGCAAGTCTTGGCATATGTTGCACTCGCCCGAAGAAAACTCCACTTAGGGTGCAGCCTCGTAACCATAAACCCTATAGGTATAAGGGATAAGAGGCTGCGAAAACTACTGGTTGTTGTTAAGACCGGATGGGAGGAGCTAGTCTTGTATGGCCGATGTTTCGCCTCCTTGAAGGGGCAACCGGGGAGATGATAAGGGCGACGCTCTCCATTAGGGGGTGTCAAAACAGACGTAAATGTCATAAGGCTATGTTTTCGCAAGAGAATTTAGGCTTGTCATATTTGTGCAATGATCCTGCAGAGGCAATAATACTAACGCGAGGGTAAGGCGAGATCAATGGGTCTTTACACGACAAGATGTACGGACGTCTGCGATTTCGTCGCACGACAGCAATGTCATGGGGCTTTATGTTCGCAAGGATATCTAGACCTGTCATATTGTCGCAACTAAAACATCCTGCAGAGGCAAAAATACTTGGAAAATGATAAGGCAAGATCAATGGGTCTTTACATGCAAGTGTAAAGACGTCCTGCGATTTTGTCGCGATGAAAGGTGGCGGGGAAGACCTCTAATTAGGAGGTCCGACTTGGAAGACCACACAAAAATGATAAGGCAAGGTCAATGGGCCATTGCATGAAAATGTAAAGGCGGCCTGCGACCTTGTCGCAACAAGAAAAGATAAAACAAAGACTACCGAAATGGTAAGGCGAGACAAGTAGGATTTTTGATACCCGCGACCAAGTCGCAACGATATGTTTCAATAACAGAGGCAAAATACATGATGACAACTAAAATCTTTCATCTGAAGATAAATAACAGAGGCAAGTATGGGAATGGAAAAGATGGAATATTGTTATTCATCTTCTGATGAAAAAGTTATACATCAATAACATTAGCCAATTATATTACAAAGAAGAACTACCAAAAAAGGGGAATAAAGAGTGAATTTAGAGGGGAACAGTCCAAGACGTACACTATAATAAAGAGATACGAAATGTCTGAGATATTCAGAAAGTGAAAGAAAACAAAAAGAACTATCTCTTTGGTGATTCTTCTCCTTCATCCGATTCTTGGTCTATTATTCTCATCGCCGAATTTTCTTCTTCGCTTGACCTCACTATCGAAACGTCCGAGACAGTGATTCTCGGGAACCTTTTCAAGAAGCCAGGGATATGAATGCAGAGGGATATTGTGGTCCTTACAAACATACTCCATGGCTCCATTACGAAAACGAACAAGATCATTATTAAAGTTCTCCACTTTGTCGTTAGAAATTGTTTCTTCAACTTGAAATATTTATTCTCGCGAAGGAGAGACTCTTTGCGAGCCGTTCTTTTTCAGTTTCGAGTACTTCAATTCTCTCTGGAAAATTCCTGGCGAGTTGTTCCTTTTCAGATTCAAGTTCTCTAATTCTAACCTGAAGCCTCTTCTCAGATTCTGCAAATAAGCAACAACAAGTTAATAATTTACAAGCAATATTACAAAAAGTAAGAAGCGAGGAAGGTATAATAAATAACCTTCTCTATCGGATATCATATCTTTAATCAAGGAAGTATGCTCGGCATGAAGACTAACATCAACACCTAGGTTATTCCTGGCATTATCTAAAACTTTCGCAGCCAGGCGAATTCATCATCACTATTAATAACAAGAAGAGAACGAACTTGCTCTTCTCGTTGCTTAAGTATGGTATTTTGATGAAGGAGTTCATCTCGTTCAACTTGCACACCAAGAAGAGATTTGTGGTATTCTCGCTAACTTTGTGCACCTGTTAGTAATGCGATCGTTCTCATCTATGAGATCACTAATTTTCTTCCTTAAAGTCTTGACTTTCTTCTCGGAATCAAGGTACATTCGTTTAAAGCGATTAGTTAAATTTAAACTAGATCGTGTTCGATCTCTAAGAGATGATGTTTGGATTGAAGATCCTTTAATGAAAGGAGGTTAGTTTTATTTGAGGAACTACTTAGAGATTGATTGAGGTGAGTAAGAAGGACATCATCATTCATAGGCTCGGAAATGAATGGAGAAGAATGGATTCTTCGGAGAGATTATATACGTCTCAGAGAATAATAGTCGACAAAGAAAGATAGAAGATAACATGACAAGGATTTGAGAATTGAAAATTACTATACCGTAAAGTTGCTTGATTTGAGTTCAAGAGTAGATACTCTATCCTTTTGGGAGTCCGGATCGGCTTCTAATTTTTGAACCCTATCGCGAGATGACGCGACTTGACTTCCAGCTCTTGGGTCTTTTTGTTCAATTGTAAATTTCTCTTTTCAAGATTATTGCGTCTTCTCTCGAGATCTGAGGCAACTACAAAAGAAGTTCTTCCAACCTATGAAAGAAGATAAAAAAAACCGTTAATGCATATATATTTAAAAATTTAAAATTAACAGGGAAATATGACTACATGCATACCAAAGACCCAAGTGCGTTCAAGAAGTCAGGAGACACAGTTCTAGAGGCTCCATTGAAAGAATTATTGCCCTCTAGTAAAGCAGCATTACACACATTTGCGAGAACCCCGCAAAGGGAAGCTGGGGAGCATCTCCCATTCCTTGGAAAGAGTCTGAGAAGATGCTAGATAACTGATCCATAGAAGAACCGGCCAATGGAATCTCTTTAGTAGGAGAGGGATTCGAATCACGATTATCCTCGTCATAAGATTCGGAGCTTGAGCTAAGGCGAGAAGAAGACTGAGTCTTTCGTTTCTTAGTTAAGGGAGCAGAAGATCTACCTTTGCGAACAGACGGTTTTACCCTTACTTTTAATCTTCGCTATCGCAGCTTCTTCAACTTCAACCTTCGCATACGGTTAAAGATAAGAAACAGAGGCAACCTTCGCATACGGTTAAAGATAAGAAACAGAGGCAACAATATTGTTTAACAAAATAACAAAGGAAATATTTCTTACTTCACTCGTAAGCGATCGAAGTATCGTCGTGAGTACTCTCCAACGGGTCATCCTTGTAACTTCTTCTCAATCAGGCGATCTGAAAAATTCCACAAAATCGGCAAATATAAAAAGAAATTTGCGAGGGCAAGATTTGAAGTGGAAAACATACCTCTTTTGCCTTATCGGGCCATTTGAATTCCCAAGGATGATATCTGCGAGATTCGCGGGGAAGAATATGCGAACCCGCGATGTAAGGGCCATTTAAAATCAAGGGTACAACCCACCACTTCTCATCCTTGAGTGGCGAGGAGAAGTATTATTGCCGGGGTGCCAGTCAATATCTTGCATGAGTAATTTATCCTCGGGGACATTATCCTTCTTTTTCAAAGCGAATGCCCCAGCGAGATTTCACATTCCTCATCTTTATCCTTGAATAATTTTCAAAAAAAGTTCTCTCTGAGTGTATTTCTCGGTATCTATTTCCAAGTTTGCGGGTCGGGGGTTTCTAACGGTATTAGGGTATAAAGATCCTTTGCAGCACCACGGTTCGCGAACTCAAGCATTAGGCGAATGCAATCGCCACATAATTGATAAACAGCCCGAGAGAATTTTTCATGGGCCAAGATTTCATAAAATAAGGGCATCTCGGGATTGTATAAGGGAATGGGAAGTCTGCGAGAAAGCCGACCTAGCGAGACTATAATTTTTGATCATCACATTGATGATCGGAAAACGACTTTGTAGAAAGGATAGATGAAGGTTCTTGATCGGGAATGGTTGATAGGGTAAAACCCTTCTCAAGCAATTTCGTTGAACTTCATCAAAAGAAGCTTTGTATGCACGACTAATGAAAGCCATTATCGGTATGGGAATGGATGGGAGGTTGGAGATTAGGATCGGCGTTAGAAGGGATGAAGAAAAGATTTACAAAGGCGGGAGCGCAAATTGCGGAAGGAGAGAGTCAAGAAGAGTTGTTAGAGAGAAACTAAAGGAAGAAAAGAGGAGGAAAAGAAAACTATATATAGAAAAATTAAAAAGATTCTTGAGAAAAACGAGGGCATTTAATGTGAGAAGAGACACGAACGGTCGAGAATAAGCAGTTGGAAGAGACGTGTCAAGAAAAGACTTTAATAGTCAAAATCATGTAATAGTACGAAGCTAAAGCAGATAAAGATAAGTAGTTGCGGCAAATCAAAATATTGATTCTCATGACATTCTCCCCCTCGCAGAGGAGATGTAAGGAGAGACAGGAGATGGAACTTCATATATGTATCACAAAGAAGCTTCGGAACTTCGCTAAAAGAATAGAGGCAAGTACGTACTTTTCAAGAAAAGTATTCTTTCGCTCGTTCCTCCACCAATTGAAACCAAGGAATATTACAAACAACGAATTTTTCCTTCAAATCGCTCTTCAAGCAATATTCAAGGAAAAAGAGGCAAGATGTAGGATCATAATATCGCAACGTACAAAGGTTAGGATTAATAAACGACGTGTCGCGAGGGAGTCATGAGGAGCTACAATAAACGACGCGATGAATAACGACACCCAAAACAATTGGAAGACACAAAACCTGGCGAGAGTTAAGAAGTGTCGCGAGAATGAATATTCGTGCATTTGCGACACTTCGCGAGACATTCTAGAAAATAAAGGATAGCTTATTGTCATTCATTATGTATTACCCTATATAAAGGGCACAATGAGTCCTGTCGAAGGGGGGATCTTTTTGGGGAATTGTTGAGCAAGTCATTAGGAGAGAGAAAGTTTAAGAGTGTTTTAACTTCTAAGTGTAATTCTATTTTCCTGTGTAAATACTTCATGAACTCAATCAATAAATATTCTTGATCTTACATCTTTCAATGGATTAATTAAGCAAAATTGAGTAAGGGGTGTAGTGTGGGATTTCCCGCAACTACATCCTTAAACAAAGTTGGCCAATAAAAACCACTTTCAAGTACCTTGTGAGCGGTTCTCTTACTCCCAAAATGTCCTCCGCAAGCATAAGAGTGACAAAAAGACAAGATAGAATTAAATTGATTGTGGGAACACACCTTCTTATTACTTGGTCACTACCATGTTTCCACAAGTATGGATCATCCCATATGTATTGGTTCCCCAACTTCTTAAGTTTGTCCTCTCAAGACAAGACAAGTTCTTTGGGATTTGTTTAGAAACTAAGTAATTCACAATATCGGCATACCATGGTTCTCCAAAGGCAATTGAGAATAGTTGCTCATCCGGGAAACTTTCACGCAACGGGATAGTCTCCTTATCCACAGCAAGTCGGCTCAAGTGATCCGCAACGGTGTACTCAATTCCTTTCTTGTCTTTGATTTCAATATCAAACTCTTGCAAGAGTAAAATCCACCGTATGAGCCTCGGTTTCGCCTCTTTCTTTGTAAGCAAGTACTTAAGCGCTGCATGATCAGAAAAGACAACAACTTTTGTACCAATTAGATAAGAGCGAAACTTTTCCAAAGCAAAAACAATAGCTAATAACTCTTTTTCAGTGGTTGTGTAGTTTTGTTGGGCCTCATTTAACGTTCTAGAAGCATAATAAATAGCATGAGGAAGCTTCCCACACGTTGCCCAAGCACCGCACCAACCGCATAGTCACTTGCATCACACATGAGCTCAAAAGGCTTACTCCAATCCGGTGGTTTAATGATAGGGGCTGAAATCAAAAGTTCTTTCAAACGATTGAATGCCACCATACATTTTTCATCAAAGTTAAAAACCACATCTTTTTGCAATAAGTTACAAAGTGGCGATGCTATCTTGGAAAAGTCCTTGATGAATCTACGATAGAAACTCGCATGACCAAGAAAAGAACGTATCTCCCTCACCGTAGTGGGAGGGGTTAGAGCACGAATAAGGTCTATCTTAGATTTATCGACTTCCAAGCCTTTAGAAGATATTATATGGCCTAAAACTATGCCATGAGTTACCATGAAATGGCACTTCTCCCAATTTAGCACAAGATTTGTTTCAACACATCGTTCAAGGATTAGAGACAAATTGTTCAAGCAAAGGTCAAATGAATCACCAAAGACACTAAAGTCATCATGAACACTTCAATTATGTTTTCAACATATTAGAAAAGATACTTACCATACACCTTTGAAAGGTAGCCGGAGCATTGCATAGGCCAAAAGGCATCCTTCTATAAGCAAAAGTACAAGAAAGGACAAGTGAAAGTGGTTTTCTCTTGGTCCTCCAGCGCTATCACAATCTGATTATAACTTTGAATAGCCATCAAGAAAGCAATAATAAGAGTGTCCAGCTAAACGTTCAAGCATTTGATCAATAAAAGGTAAAGGAAAGTGATCTTTCCTAGTGGTGGCATTCAATTTTCTATAATCAATACAAACCCTCCAACCGGTTTGCACACGAGTTGGGACAAGTTCGTTCTTATCATTCTCCACCACTGTCACACCTGATTTCTTTTGTACTACTTGTACCGGGCTTACCCACTTGCTATCGGATATGGGGTAGATAACACACACTTCCAAAAGCTTGAGTATCTCCTTTTTCACAACTTTCATCATGGGAGGATTCAAACGACGTTGCGCTTCCCTTGTAGGCTTTGCATCTTCCTCCAAACAGATTTTGTGCATACAAACGACAGGGCTTATACCCTTGATATCGGCGATTGTCCATCCTATGGCCATCTTGTACTTCCTTAGCACCCTTAGAAGTTTTTGCTCCTGTAAATCATTAAGCTCATTAGAAACAATCATAGGTAACTCTTCATTATCACCCAAGTACAAGTACTTTAGATGATCGGGAAGAGGTTTCAATTCTAAAATTGGAGATTTAACAATTGAGGGTACAAGCTTTGAGTGTGTTTATGGTAAAGAAATAAAAGAGATATTATGAGTTTCCGGGCATCCTTGTAGTGAATTAAGATCACCAAGGCTTCCTTGACTTCATTACCACACTCTACACCATTATCCATGGATGTAGTTAACACGGTTTCCAAAGCATCATCACCGTTTAATTCAAATATTTGTTGTGCCAATGTATCCATAACATCAATGAAGAAACAAGAGTGGACATCACTAGGATATCTCATCGTCTCGAAAATGTTGAAACGTATTGTTTCTCCATCAAACTCCATGGTCAACGTTCCCTTATCCACATCAATTATGGTTTTCGCCGTTTTCATGAAGGGACGCCCAAGTAGCAATGGAAGAGACGAGTCCGGTGATCCTTCATCCATCTCTAGCACACAAAAGTCAGCTGGAAATACAAGTTGATTAACCTGCACAAGAACATCCTCAACAATACCCATTGGGTAGACATTAGAGCGATCGGCTAATTGCAATATAATTTCAGCCTTTTTGAGAGGACCAAGATCAAGTGAATTATACATTGACGAGCATAACATTAACGGATGCACCTAAATCCAACATAGCTTTGTTAAATATTTTGTTACCAATTGTGACGGGGAATGTCAAAACTAAGGATCCTTGCACTTAAGTGGGAGTTTGTGTTGTAAGATTGCCGAAGCATTCTCCCCCACACTAAGCACTTCATTACCTTCAAGCCTTTGTTTGTTGGTACACAAGTCCTTTAACACCTTTGCATACTTTGGTACTTGCTTGATAGCATCAATGAGTGGTATATTCACATGAATCTTTTTAAGAACGTCTAAAATCTCCTTTTCTAGTTCCGCCTTCTTAGAAATTGCAAATCTGCGAGGAAAAGGTAAAGGAGGAACATAAGTAGAAACCGGAGTTTTAGAGTTAGGAATAGGTGATGAGTGCCAAATATTGCATATTTATACATCTATTTATTGGCATTTAACTCATCTTTTGTGCTCAGAAATCAGATATTATCCCAGATTCTGTGTTTTCTTTGTTTTCAAGAATAAATATTTGTACTAATTAATTTTGTGTTTTTAGGTAATAAATAAAGTTCTGAGAAATTGAGGAGCCAAAAGAGCAGAAAAGTGGAGACAAGCGTCTATGGAGCAAAAAGCCAAAGCCCGCGCGCGCATCAGGAGCAAACCATTTACAAGACATGGGCCCGAGCTATCCAAGACTTGACCCACGACCCGGATCCGAGCCTATCCTTTCCGAGCCGTTAGTTGGAAAATTTTATTAATGAACATCCATTGTAGACCTTCATAAGAAGGCACAAGAACATAGCTTAAGATATATGGCCTGGGCATGAGATTAGAGGTGGATTGATCACCCTGGTATTTCCCAAATTGTTATAATTTAGTTGCTACCTTAGTTCATTGTCACTACAACTCAGTCGCATCGACAAACACCAAATATTTGTGTTACATTACATAGAAATCAGTAAGTAAAGCCATAGATCAACATATAGCACCACAAGTCTCTGTGGTTCGACCCGTATTTGCCTTGTGCTACATTGAAGACACCGTGCACTTGCGGTATAACATGTAGGCATAAAAACAAACACATTCCCAAGCCTACCAAGTTTTTGGCGCCGAAGCCGGGGACTTGGCGTGTCCGAGCTGATCGATTGCTTTCTTCACTTTTTTTTTTTTTACTCCCCTTGTACATACTCACCTTGCATTGTTATTTTTAACCCTGTGCTAGTGTAACTTAGTTTGTAGTTTTTTTCTCCGCATCTCTTATTGCATATTGTTAACTTTACCATTGCATTTGATTAATTTTGCTCACTTGCATTAGCTTGCATTCATGTAAAACCGCATCTTCACTTTAAAGTAAGTTGCATCTATAATCTGTAGTTTTTAGTTTTGCTTTGAAGTTTGTTTAATCCATTGGTCATTATAACTTTGTAGCTTTGGTAGCATAGTTAGTCCATATTTGTAGTAACTTGCATATTAGTGTCTGTAACTCTCCTTCCCCTGTCGGTCAAATTACTCTCGGAGCTTGTATTAATACTCTTTATCTTTGCCTTAACACTGTGCATCCCTGGGAACTAAAGTCTTTGTTGAGCTAGCAGGTACCTGCTATGTTGTTGTCTTCTTATCTTTGATGTCTTCTTTGCTTGGGTGAGCCACCCCAAAGAAGGCAAGGAACACAGCACAGGACTTGAGGTTAGCCTGTGAATGAGCTATAAGTGAATTTTGATATCTCATTTGAACACTGTATTGCCTTGCATGACAGAGTAGCCACCATGCCGGTCACCATCTACGATTGTCCGTGAACTAATTGCTTGCATATCTGGTGACACTTGAGCAATTTTGAAAACCTAAAATCACGCATGTATGTTACTGTGACCTTAGCTTCCATCTCCCCCGAGCTCGGCTCCGGCCCTTTTGTTTGTGAGGTTGAGCTTGGATAACCAAGCTAGTCGCAAGCCAAGTTGAGGTCAAGCGAGATATTTGATGCCTCATGCTTTAACCTTTATGTATGTTTAACCTTGTGCTAGGCCTTGATATCCGCCGAGCTTTGCATACCACGAGCATAACCATCGCGCACGACCTCCGGCCCCCGAAGGCCGTGAGCTTGAGCAAGACCTGGATAGCCAAGTTAGATACAAAGCCAACCGTGATGAGACCTCTCTATAAGGCCTGTGCTATAACCTCCTTAGTGCCATCTGCCCTGTGCCTTGTGTGAGACTTTGCACTAGTGGAAAATAGCAGTTTCGCGACCGTCAAAGCAAGTCATAGATACGAGTTAAATGACTCGCTTTGGCGGTGCGGGGGAAGGGTCGCATTTGTTTGAGCGTCTTTTCATCTATGACGTGGCTATGCGGGTTATTGAATCACTTATATCAACGACCGATTTTAACGATCCATAAACTAGGACTGATCCACGTCGGTCATAGATATACTTTTAATATAATAAAAAAAGGATTGATTGGCCGACTTGCACACGAACTGTCATTTGAAATAATCGACTAAACCGAAATGAAAGCCGAAATAAAACTCAAACCGAAATTCAAACTCAAATGAATATAAAATCAAAGTGATAATTAAAACTCAAAGAACTTTATTAAAATCTAATAAGTTACAACTTCAAGACTAAGATATATGTTCATCATCACTTAACCATTTTAACAACAAATTGTACTCCCAGTTTGGTACATAAACGCTACAAAACAACTACCTCATACACAACTACAAAGTCCAAGTACCTTGTTGAAGTAGAGCACTCAATACCGTGGAATTTTTTTGTGGGTATTTTAATTCTTGAGATTCACATGTCGAACAACATCCACACACTTGCATGAACTGTTGCCCAACCTTTGAATACCTAAAGTTGAAGTTAGTTTGAGGAGGTGACTAATGATGGTGGTGAAATTACAAGCTGCAAGTATCCATAATATTGGGTTGTGCGCGAACATCGGAGCATAACCTACGAGGTAAGTTGTGTAGGAGTTTCTTGGAGTTTGTCGGGTCTAACAAGTATCAATGCTTATTTAGCCGGAGTACAAGCAAGCAACAATACCATCCCCATGGCACCGCAACCGTTGCCCAACCTCAACACCTAAAGAATATGAATAGAAGATTCAATTAGCATTCAAAGTGCCCATGAATACTCATACAGCAGACCAAGTTCAATTACCAACCTGGAAGAGCACCAAATTGCTTTTCTCGGAGACGAATGGTATGGTCAGTATCATCTGCAAATAGCCTTGCCAAACTTTAATGTAGTTGTCCGCACTGGTTTAGATCTTTGATAATGTTACACAGTTGCTAGCTATTGATATGATGTTGAAAGCAAGATAATGAGACAAGGATCAGATTTGTGAAACTATGAACAAACAATATAAGGTGGATATAAGTATAAATAGACTTATATGCATGCTGAGTAGTTAACATAAAAGGTGCGTTTGAGGGTTAGAAAGGTTACGAAGAGGGGGGGTGACAGCTTCCAGAAATATGTGTGACGTGCACATGAAAAGAAACTCAGGTTTCCAGCCTTCCAATCCTGGACTAGCTTAGTAGCTTTCCAGGGACATTACTTGAAACAGATGAGTGAACAACTTGACGCCCAACACCTCCTTTGTTTCCATCAATACCTGCAAAAGTCCATTTAAAAAATGCTCAATTCGATGCCTAATTAAGATAGAATACAAAATCAGTAGGGGACAGTGATACTTAGCTTCACTTTGAACTTTGCTTTGAAATAAGCCGAAGCTGTTGCAGCTGGTATTGATGCTGTACCACCTATTTTATCTCCTCTGCAACTTGGTACTCCGCTCTATAAGGAGCAAGCACCTGCCACCAAAATAAAAGGAAAAAAAATGCCAAATTTTAGCCTTTCAGTTACACTAAATTATTGATCAATAATATCTAGAAACTAGTCCAAAAATTAGTTATAACTTAAGTGCTAAATAATCCAGATTGACAAAAAATAATTCGCAAGGAAAGATACGAAAGATGAATCATATGTATGTATATATGTATTTAAACAAATGCAATATGTTGTCAATTAAAGAAAGAAAAATATATGGATACGACAAATTGACTCAATGAAATCTCATTTGTTGACTCGAAGAATTAAAGATGAATGTCACATGCAGTCAAAATCTTATTGTGGACGCTGCATACCTTTCTCCCTTGACAACAAGGACTCCTTCCGGTTTCTTCATCCGCAACAACAAGAAAAACTGTATGACCAACAAACCACACATGAGATTGCATTACTAACAAAATCAAAAAACATCTGCTAATGGAAACCATAACAGTAAAAATTGTACCTAATCCATTGTCATTGAGGAAGTTGAATGTATGACCATCACACGAGTAAGTATGCTTTTTATTGTTTGTGGGAATCTTCTGTAGGCATTGGACTGCAATGGTACTAAAGTTACCAGAAAATGATGTACGCCCTGCTAGAACAACAATCCCCTTCGCAACAAAACTATATATCAACCCTCTTTGACTCATGACTCAGATGTTACTCCAATTGGTCAAGATGTACAAAGACTGATCTCGTCTTTGAGAATCACAAATCTACGAAATCACAAATCGGGTTAATGAGCATAACAACCAAATTCCAGTAATAAGTTAGAAAATAATGAATAAAACCCTCTAAATTATCCGCACTTACTCTTTTGCTCGATTCACGCGTAACTTAATAACATTATACACCTAGGTGCCTTCTCAATAGCTTCACCAAGTCCTAAGTGATGTCCAACATTGCGGGGGGATGTATGATCTTAAATGACACAATATAAATATTACTCAATTGATGCTAGTGTGGGTTCTATGAACTAAGGCAAGAGTAAAGAACCCAAAAGCGTCTACATTTTTTCAAATGCTGTAATAGAAATAAAATGATCTTTTTAAGTTAATTAGAACAAAAATTCCAGATAACATTAAACCTAGCAATTGCTTGTCACTGAATTACGAAATGTGCAGACAACTCATACTAGTTACAATGACAACATTCCCAGGCAGAATAAACGAGATCACCGACACATTGTGAAAATCCCAGATTTCCAATCACCTCCGGTGTATAACCTCTAAACTTAATTTTGCCCCAAGGACCAAACAACATGGTTCACATATCCAGAACACATAATAATTCACATCAGACATAAATTTCTAGTAAAAAAAAAGATGAACACTAACAAGAAATCAGAGGTTCATACCAAAATTAAATCCCAATAAATCATGAGCTCAACCACCACTGAGAATCAGCACTTCTACCTCATTGCTCCATCAAATTCATACATCCCATAGCAGCTCAGTTGTAACCCATCTTAGTAACAGCTTCAGATCCACCACCATTCAGCATCACCGTTTCCTTCTCTACTTAATTCACCCCCAATTTCAGCTCAACCCGTCTTTGTACAACCCATCTTCCATATTCACTTGAACTCACATTTCTTCTAATTTCTCCAACTTGTTTCGAACTTCAAACCCTAACGACCTTAGCTCACTACACAAATCCGTCTGTAGTTAACGGCCACCAGATTTATCTCCTTCTTCAACTCAACCTTCAATTGCCTGCAAAAATTATCAGATCTCATACAAACCCTTGACAATCAACAGTAATGACTAGATAGGTTAGTTAATGGATGTACCAGAAAATGCTCGGACGACAAATGTGAAGGTCGCAGGAAGCGAAAAGGTTGGTCGGCCCGGCGATCGACAACGGAACTTCTCTGAAAAAAATAATAACAATGTTGAATAACAAGTAATACTACACTCAGATTTAAATACTGAAGCTTATAGGATCAATAGGCAGAGTTCAAGTGTTTTCGTCTTGTTTATATTAATAAATTGAGATAAGTTCTGAAATGAAACTATATGTTTCTGTTACAATGCCTCGATTTTCAACTATTCCAAACATTCAAACATAAAATTGGGTCTTGTTAAGTTTTCCAAATTACGAATCCAAATGAAATCAGTTTAGAATCATATTATAGGAAAACCAAGACCTGTGGAGGCAGAACAAAATTTTAGTTCGCTTGTAACCATGCTTATATATATATATATTGAATGAACATAAACCATATAGACAATATTAGATTGACAAAAGAATCAGAATACAAGCCTCATCAGACTATTATCACCTTCATAAACATCATTGGAAATAAGAGGATCCTTCGGTCAAGAACCATCATTTACATGCTTGTACATGTCCTTAATCCTACATCAACACATACAGCACCATAAATTTTCAATAATTCCATACAAGACGCTAATATACTTGAAGAACAAATGAAATTATAACCAAGAAAGCATTTCAACCTTAATTAAAGAATTCCAATCAGAAATGCTACATGTTAAGTAGTTTCTTTGTGTAAACTGAGCCCCACACCTCAAGTTCTTTGCACATTTCTACTTAACTCAAGTACCCAGTTCTTCATCTTGTTGCCTACACAAGTCAATTAGCATCAGAATCAAATTTGCACAAGACCAAACTATTTTTTCAACTAAATTTTTATCAAATTAACACGATAGTCATGATGAAATAAAAAATTAGAATAGGTAGATTGAAAGAATTTTACCATTTTTGTATGGAGAAAGACCTTAACAGCTACCATGAAATCAAAAAGCCTCAAAATCAAAAACCGGTAAACACGCAGTTGAACCGAAAAAATGATGAAAGGAAAATGTAATTAGTAGAAGAGTTTTACCCTTTTTGCTGTAGAAAGGGAGAAATACCATAACAGTGAACCCTGTAATCATAAATCCCTAAAATCAAAAACCCTAAACATGCAGTTGTACCAAAAGAATGATGAAAAGATAAATCAATAAGAAATTGGGTGAAAGCATTTTACCTTCTTTGTTGTATAGATTGAGAAAAACCGAAACAACAAACCCTGAAATCGAAAGTCATACAATCAAAAACATAATAATAAATAAAATATAAATGCAATAATCATCAAATTAAAATTGAGCGAGTTTATCTCATCTTTGAAACATATTGCTTGATTTCTGTAAAGAGCAAGAATGTTACGAACCTAATTCAGATCTTAGAAAAGAAATTGTATAAAGAAAAATTAGAATTCCAAAATTAGGATGCAGAGAAAGAATTGTAGAAGAAATCTCATTATTTATCAAATTAGGTCATACTTGTAGGATTCAGAAAGAAACCCAACCCAAAGCAATTGGAAGAATTAAAAGAAAAATCGATGAAATTTTCTACAAACATAAATTACAGAAACCCTAACAAATTAAAACCACCAAATCATAACCCTAATTTTATTTCATATCCGAAACGAGAAGTTGGATAAAAGAAACCCTCTCGAACAAAATAAAACAAGATCGGTAGGTAATAACCTAAACAGAAAAAATAAAAATAAGAAAATGGCAAGAAGAATGATTCTCTTCCTCTTTGCTTAAGTACATGGTTACCTGTTTAGAATAAGGGTTCTTTGGAGAAATCGATTTTGTCGAGGAGATGAAGAAGATGGAGAAAGGGGTTGGGTTTAAGAGCAATAATTTAAGATATTTTTTCTGGGTTTCTTTTCTGTATCGATGAAGAAGATAGATAAAAGAGGCGCTAGAAGAGAGCGAGGCTGAAGTATAGTTAGGTTAGAACGAATGAAGGATGATAAGGAGAGAGATAGATCTCATAGAAAGTGGGTCCCATAGAAAGTAGGTCCCATGAGAAATAGCTAAGCTTATCGGTCATAGTGTGGGTTGAGAATAAAGGTTGGAAGTACGACCGTTTTGGCTGCTAAATTTGTTCTCCGTGTTTTTTTCTATCCCCGACTGTTTTGACCTGCTTAAGGTCAATTGACTGTTGACGAGGGTCGAGGATGTGGGTTGAAAAAACCCCATTTCCACTAGTGTTGTAAGCTTGCTATCAGCTAAGGTAAGTTGCTCAAACCCCGTGCATGCTATACCCAGTCAACTAGAGCCGTCTACACCCTTGTGTGAGCCTCTCGTGAACTCGTTGATAACCTCGTGCACAACTTGGGTGTACTCCCGTGACCACCACAACCATCCGCCTTTTTTTTGTAATTTGTGGTGCACAAATTTGTGAACAGAGGAGTCAACCGACCCCGTTGACACTCCGCAACCGAGTAGTCCGCCCACTAGCCGGGCCGCGACTACTTGCCATGAGAGCTTAGCTCGAAGTGGGCACCGTGATCATAAGACCTTGCTTGACACCGAGCATGTTGTAAACCGCTGGCTTTGTTCATCCTTTGTTGATCTTATGCATCTGTGAACTGATGATTTTTTGAAAGGTTACGCAATATCTGTGGTGACTATAATCTGATGATCGTGTATGAGCATGTGCCATTGGAATGAATGATTGAAGGTCGAGACAAAGATTAGCATTACATTTGTTGTATGCCACGCACAACCCTCGCATCATGCCGCACCCTTGAGTGAGCACAACCTCGTCCCTCGTGCACCTCTCTGCGCTTTGTTGATTTTCTTTTGCACTTGCCAATCTGGTCTGTGCTGTGTCAATTCCTGTGTGAGTTTGTGATTGCTCTGTTTGTGTTGTCACCAAGCTGTGATGTGTCTTTTGTTTTGAGAGTTTGCTCAAGCTGTGTACCTGTTCAGCTGTGCATCTTGCTTTCCTTGCTGTGCCCAAGTTGAATTTTCCTTGCCCTGTGCAAATCTGAGCTTACCTGAGCACAAGCCAATCTTACAGCACCAAGCTGTGCTGTGTCAATTTTGGAGAGGGTCGGGCTTGGCGATCTTTGCATATCTCGCAACAAATACCCTGTGCACTTGTGTGAACTGCCAACCTAGGCTGAGCTGAGTTGCAAAAACTCAGTTATTATGTGCACATAAGAAATGGGCTCAACATAAACTGAACCCGCTAGGCTTTACAAACAACCTGGGCTTCGCACTACCACTGAAGCCCACATGACCTGGGCTGCACCAAACTGAAGCTCAATAAACCAAACCAAATCCAACAAAAACCAAACAAGCCCACATAAACCAAAACCCATTGAAACCAAAACTGAGCCCACAACAACTGGGCTTTGCATAACCTTTGGGCTGTGCATTTGCATCACTTGGGCTTAGCTTCCCTGTTTTGAGACATCATTGGTTATATATACATGCTAGGCTATTTGAGTTGCTAAACCATGTCTGGATTTTGGTCTGCGACTGGGGATGGAAACAAATCCATTAGAGAGCTTGCTTACGGGCATGCTTCATAATATGAACTCCCCACAGTCCATGATAATTTTAGGGAATATTATGAGCCTTCTCGTGGCCCCGACTTCACATACCCTAATCATTATGAGCACATGTATCATCCACCACAAAGTTGAAAATGAACACTTTCCTCATACCCGATCATCACTTTTAAATCAATTAGAAGCTCAAGTATACGCATTAGAAAGGCAATTACATGAGAAATCTGTCGAATCTAATTCCCCTAGGCAATATGAAATGTATGCTTGTACCTTATGTGGTAGCTTAGACCACCCTGCCGAGAACTTGCTACATTTTACATGAGTTTAGGCGAGTCTAGGGAAAGCCATGATAACCATGCACACATGCATCATCCATCGCAAAGTGGGAAGTTGAACAATGTTATACTCCCCCAACCCCTTGTATGCAAAATCACTAATGGAAAAGCTCATAGAACAAAGAAATGATATACTTGGATGAAAAGCATTGCATGAGCATCCCTTCTCTAGTGAACCATATGCACAACCATACACTGAATATGAACCTAATCTAGAGGTAGATGAGTACACTAGAAATACTCAAATTTTGAATGGGAGATGAATTTTTGTTATGATGATGATGATGATGAATATGATATGTTAGAAGAACATGTGTATGCTGAAAATATGATGGAACCTTTGGGTTCAGAGACGTTAGGCGTATCTTCTGTGAACCCTATGAATGATACTTCTTCTAACATTCATACATGTGATGTTGACTCTGAGTTTGGGTTTGTGAAATTCTTCAGTGAAAGTGAGCATGTTATACCACCTGTTTGTGACTTAGGAATAGCTGATTTGTCTGTGGACACAGATGATTCAATGCATGTGTCTGATTCCATGCCTAGGTTACAGCATGATATCTCTCCTGGTTATTTTGTGCATGAGAGTGATGATGATTATGACATGGAGATTGATGAATTGTTCTATGCAGGTGAGCATGATTTACCTTCTTCTGACCTTAGGAAAGTATGTGGTGGTGCAAATGACCTTTTACATGAAAAGAACTTAGATGTACCTACTTTCTCTCCTAAGTCTGATTGAAACTCCTCCACCAAACCTAGGTGTAGTTTGTAACAAGATTGCAAAACCAACTTTTTCGAAAATGCCTAACTTAGGCCTAGAGCTTTGTGCTTCCCAAGTCCTCTTGGACTATTTTGCATCAAAGTATGACACCTTTAGGGAACCACAGGTTGGGATATGTATGCACTTTTGTTCTTAGCAAAACTCATTTTGAGTTAGACCTTGTGCATGATGTACCTTTAAATTTGCAAGATTTTGTGCTCACAAACACATCTGTTCACATGTTTAGGTTTGGGGAAAATCTTTTCCCATATACTGACCTTACTTGCATTCTCATATCATATCTCGTGTAAGGTTGTTGATGTTTGTACATATTGTCTTTTGGGTTGATCCTCAACTCTTTAGATTGTTGGTGTATGGTGAATTTTCATTGTATATAATCCAGTAGGACTTGTTAAATTTTTCTTTCTTGAATCGGTTGAGTCTTCTTGTGCATATTTTGTGCTAATCCGATATGATCTCCACCGAGAATGTTGGATTCTAGCCTTGACTAATGAAGCTCTAACCTTGCTACCGCCGACATATCCAGGTAATCTCTTCCCTTTTCTCTTATCAAGCATAGTTCTCTCGGTATGTGATTGTTTAATTTTTTTCTATCTCGTCGACACATTGAGGACAATGTTTGATTTAGGTTTGGGGGTGTATTTGCATATAGAGTTTTTAGTCTTTTTGTTTTACTTCATTTTTAAAAAAAAAAAAAAAAAAAAAAAAAAAAAAAATTGTCAAGTTTTTGTGAAGTTCAGAAGTTCGTCATCAGCAATTGAAGACCGAAGACCGAAGATTGAAGACGTTTCTATGGTTCCTATGAGAGTATGATGTTAATTGCCGATAGGGTGAGAAGGTAAGTGAGTACTCCCACCCTTGCTAATGGTTGATTTCCTTTCTTAGAGATCATCAGAAAAAAGATTCTTTTTGTCCACAACTCGTGGAGTCTCCGTGAAATTATTTCGGAAGGTTATCCTTCTTACCTACAACGTGTGCGGGATTTCTCTCTTTATTCTCGCTCGCACACATGAGAGACTAAAAAATCGATCTTTTTGAGTGCAATTATCATAAAACCCTAATGGTGAGGCGAAGTCGAGGCTTATGATCACAATCGAATCCGAATTCTTTCATATGGTATGGTTACTTCTCGCTCAAAGCACTTAAGGTTGAGAATGCGTTCTTTGGTAGTTCTAACCGTGTTACTAGCATGCGAAACTCTATGTCCTCATAGCTCCTTGGATGCTTGAGACTCTTTTACACTCGAAGTTGGAGAAGGTTTTGTGGGTACACCTCTTGTAAACCCTCACGAGACTACAACTCGTCCACTAGGGACACCTAGGGGTTTAAAGGCTTAGTGCATATGCTAAATGCATTCGAGAGACCAGCGACAGTGGTATAGTTAGGATTTCTTCATTTCTGTTTCACTTGAGGACAAGTAAAATTCAGGTTTGGGGGTATTTGATGAGTGCCAAATATTGCATATTTATACATCTATTTATTGGCATTTAACTCATCTTTTGTACTCAGGAAATCGGATATTATCCCGCATTCTCGTGTTTTCTTTGTTTTCAAGAATAAATATTTGTACTAATTAATTTTGTGTTTTTAGGTAATAAATAAAGTTACGAGAAATTGAGGAGCCAAAAGAGCGAGAAAAGTGGAGACAAGCGTCTATGGAAAAAAAAGCCAAAGCCCGCGCGCGCATCGGTTGCAACCCAACAAGGAAGACATGGGCTTGAGCTAGCCACGACCGGATCCGAAACCGTTCCCTCCGAGCCGTGATTTGCTCCTTCAACATCCAACGTTATTGCCTTCCTCACATCGTCCCTTGATGCATTCGCTCAACACCAAAATAGCCCGATGATCCCCGAGCCGTTGAGATCTCCATCCTATGCATCCGGCGCTCGCTCCATCATTCTCATCGAAGATCGTTGCACCTGCCCGCACCAAATTGCCCTATACCTATACCCCACTCGAGCAAACCCATTTCTTCTTCCATCTTCTCTTTCTTCTCGACCAACTCCCACAGAGAACCCTTACCTTCACCTTCTTCCCCATACCCATGGCGGAGCTACCCCATCACCACCACTCCATCTATGTTACCCGCACCGGTACCTTCCTGCTCCGCCACTCTCTCTCTCTCTCTCAAATTATCTCTTTCATAGCTTCTCCTCACCTTAGAAGCTAGGTCAGAGATAATTAGGGTTAGGGTTTTCTCGAACAGCCCAATGATGGAACTCTGAGACGAATTGACAAGAGGAGAGTACGATTCAGAGACGTGGGTGAGAGTGTATTTTATTTTAATTTCTGTTTTGGAAGTAAGTTAGGGTTTTTGTGTTTTGCATGTATAAATAGGAAGGAGTTGTGTGTGTAGAAACTTATGCCTGGGCTAGCCAGAGCACCATCTTAGCTTTGTTTGTTTGAATTACTTCTTTTAAATGTTCTAATTTAATTATCCAGGGTGTTAATGAAACCCCTGAATTTCATGTCAAGTATTTATATTTGGTTGTGTTTTTGCTAAATTATAATATGATTAGGATTACTAATTAGTTGATGGTGATGAGCCTTTGTGATGGTCACATCTTGTAAGAAGACTGACTCATACTAGGGTTAGTTGGAAAATTTGATTAATGAACATCCATTGTAGACCTTCATAAGAAGGCACAAGAACATAGCTTAAGATATATGGCACTGGGCATGAGATTAGAGGTGGATTGATCACCACTGGTATTTCCCAAATTGTTATAATTTAGTTGCTACCTTAGTTCATTGTCACTACAACTCGATCGCATCGACAAAAACCAAATATTTGTGTTACATTACATAGAAATCAGTAAGTAAAGCCATAGATCAACATATAGCACCACAAGTCTCGTGGTTCGACCCGTATTTGCCTTGTGCTACATTGAAGACACCGTGCACTTGCGGTATAACATGTAGGCATAAAAAGAAACACATTCCCAAGCCTACCAATAGGTACCTCAGAAGTTTGGGGAGAATCCTCATTATTCTCCTCCAAAACAGGTTCCTTTGGTGTTTCCACCTTGCCCGAATCAGAAACCTCGGGTTGCACAAGTTGTGTACCACTTCTCAACGTAATAGCATTGACACCCTCTTTTGGGTTAATAGGTTGAGAAGGAGTTTCCCACTATTTTGTGCCTTCAATTGGTTCAACTCAATAGCCATGGAGCCCATTTGTGTTTGCAACTCCTTGATAGCACTCTTAGTTTCTTGTTGACTCTCTTTGAACATGGTAGAAATGCCTTGCATCATTGTTTGAATCTTTGAGTCAATATCGGAACCTTGATTTTGCATTGATTGTTGTGCTTGTGGTTGCTGAAATTGTTGTCTCATTTGGAATTGTTGTTGTTGAGGTTGAAATCCACTTGAAGAGTTGAAGGTAGGTTATTGAACCGCTCCTTGCTTGTTGGCATAGCTAAAATTGGGGTGATCTCTCCATCCCGGATTGTAAGTGTTAGAGTAGGGATCATACCGTCTTTGTTGATTTGGAAAGATCGCATTAGCTTGCTCATATTCATAACATTGAGGAGAACTTGGTATAACCTTGGCTGCAACTTGTTGCGGCATTGCTGGACATGTTACCCATTTGTTGACGAAGTTCCTCAACCTCGCTCACTTCATTCACTCTTCTTAGAAGCACGTCAGAACCACGACTCGAGAAATTGTTGTGAGTTCTTTTGCCATGTTTTCAATCAATTCTCTAGCTTGTGCCACCGTCTTGTTCACTAGTGCACCACCACCCGCAGCGTCAATAAGATTCCTATCACTTGATTGGAATCCTTCATAGAAATATTGGATGATCATAGCGTCACTGAATTGGTGGTGAGGGCAGCTTGCCACCAATCTCTTGTATCGTTCCCAACAGTCATATAAGGATTCTCCCACATTTTGCTTCATCCCACAAATCTCTTTCCGAATTTGAGTAGCCTTTGATGCAGGAAAATATCTCTCTAAAAATAGTTTCTTCAGCCCATTCCATGTAGTGACACTTCCGGAAGGTAAATAGAACAACCAATCCTTAGCACTATCCATCAAAGAGAAACGGAAAACTTTCAACATTGCACCATCCGCCTCAACATCCATTTTGGAAGCATGGCCGTGACAATGGTGTGGAAGTCCATAAGATGTTTGTTTGGATCTTCATTCACCATGCCATGGAATTTTGGTAATTCTCTAAGCAACCCCGGCTTAATCTCAAAAGCCATGGAATTCTGTTGTGTCTTGACTTGGTTGGAGTACTGTGCCTCTTCGAGTAGCTATGCCGCACCTTGGATAATTCCAATCTTTAGAAGCCAGGGATTAGGTACCTGAAAACAATTCTCCAAAACAAGTGAGAAACAAGACAAGAACCGAAAAGCAAAGATAAAAAATTGTAAAAAGAAACTAAAAACTTAATAACAAGCCGTATGCCTCCCCGGCATCGGCGCCAAAATTGATCGTGTGTCAATCCGTCAAAAATAATTTCACTTTCTTACTCACTAAATTTAAATGAAGTACAAAGTAAGGAAGAGTTCGTATCCTGAGAGAGGCAATTGTTGTTACGCAAATTTCAGTTTCTAAGGTAACCAAGGGGGATTTTTGTTTTATCTAAGAAATAAAAGTAATTGAAAGCAAAGTAAGTAATTCGAATAATCAATAAGGAGAAGATATTGGTCACGGGATAGTATCATTCACAAACATGTATTTTCATCAATGATTAGAATTGGTAATTTAATCTCTCATCTACTAATAGTCCTAGGATACCTTGATCGCAAGAATAACCCGCTAATTCTGATTTCATCACAACCAGGATTAAAAGATGCATATGTGAATTCTTCTAGAAAGCAACCTAAAGTGTAAAAGCACAATTAGATTTAACTCCCTAAAAGCAATAAGTTCTATGGAATAAGACTAATCAATGCAAACGAATGTGTAAAAGCACTAAACGTTTTAACAAAAGTTATGATTCACTTGTGACTAGTAGGATATATCACTACAAGCACTACCCACAATTATGCTACTTAGAATCGAGGGGATAAACAACTTTTTAGTATTGAAAACCCTAACATAGCTCTAGAGATGAATGTAAATCGGATTGATTAGGACTCAACCAAACAAACTATCAAATCATATCACACTATTAATTGTGAATCACAAACAATAAAATATTGAGACAAAACTAATTCATTGAATCATATAACATATTGAGAAATCAACTTTATCCCATAACCAATAAGATTTGTTTAGCTACTCATAACTATGGAGTTCATCATAATAATATTAATTGAAAAGAAGAAGATGAACAAAAGCAAACCCTAGAAGCGTAAACAAAACCGGCTCTCCAAAAGTTCCAAGAAAAAAAATATGTGATCTCTAAAGTTGTAGAAACTTTCTCCTTATGTAGCTTTTCTCCAACTTCTAAAATTAGGTCTTCATAGCCCAAAGCCCATGTGGTCCACCAAGCCCATGTGTGTGCAAATATCCATGTGAAAATATACCCCAAAAGTGGTCGCCGGAAATCTGGTATTATGGCCGGAAAGGTCGCCGGAAAATAGCTCAGGTGACCGTCAAAAGTCCGCTCGGTCACCGGTCAACGGGTCAAGTCGGTCTACGATTTAACTCGGCGGGTCAACTCGGTCAAGCACCGAGTCAAACTCTAACTCAGCTGAGTCAGGTTGTGAGTCAGTCACTGCCTTGGTTGAGTGAGATGACTAGTCTTGGCTCAGGCCATTGCACTAGCCTAAGCTTGTGATGCACAATCCTTGTGCATCCAGCCATGATGACCCTGCATTCTCTCAATTCCTCCCTGTAGTTCTGTAGCTTCAACTTCATAATGCCTGCTCAATGCCATTTCTGTCTCAGTTCAAACCACACTCAACCAACATCCTTGTAGGATCATAATATCGCCACAACAACAATTCGCGAAGACAACGAATAACAACACTGCGAGTGGTCGCGAGAGATTAAATGTAAATGACGCTTTGGATGACGATAGGAAGATGAAATCTGGCGAAAGTTAAGAAGTGTCGCGAATATGAATATTTGTACGCTGCGACACTTATGCAAGACACTTAGAAAATAAGGGGACTGACTTATAATGCATTCACTATGTACTACCCTATATAAAGGGATGAGTGGATCTGTCGTAGGGGAGGTCTTTTTGGATTAGAGTAAGTCATTAGGAGAGAAAGAGAGAAACATTTGTAATTTCTTAAAGTGTAATTCCATTTTCCTATGAAAACATTCGAGAAAGTTATTAATAAACATTCATAATTGTTCATCTATTATCTATTGAATGGATTAGTTTAACAAAATATAGTGAGGGGTGTATTGTAGGATTTCTGCCAACTACATATTAGCGCTAAAAGGCTTTGAAACAACATTAAAAAAAGAGAATTAACAAGAAAGAAATTTGAGATAATTTTCAAAGAATTTACCAAAAGAGAAATGGCTAGAAGAAGAAATGTACTTGAACAACCGGTGAAGAAGCGGAAGACTTCTTTGGAGAAAGAGAAATGAAAGAGGAGAATCGTCAAGGATGAATATGAGGAATGATGAAGAGAATCATGTCCAAGCTTTAATTCCACCGGTAGCAAATGAAAGCTGTGGATTACGATAGAGTAAGTGTGCACACTTGGAGGACGGATTCTGAGGATGAAAGGGAAGAAGAGCAACAATTGGTAAACAATGGACAAGGAGAAGAAGATCAAAGAATGAATGGAGAAATGAATCCAGGAAATGAAGAACTCACAGCATTGGAAACATTGAGACAAACGATACATGAAGAAGGCGACTAGAGCGCGGAGGAACGAGCAAACTTGACAAGACAGAATCATGAATTAAGAATGGAAAATATAAGATTGCAAAATAGAAGATCGGGAAGCACCTGCGAGGTCGAGTTCAAGATCGACTAGGGAAGAAAAGAAGGAGAGCTTTACCAACGAAATTACAGTGAAAACCAACGAGAAGCACAAATCTCGGCTCGAGAATATCATGAAAGAAGAGAGGACGAGAAGATCGTTATATTCCCCATCTGAGAATTTTCAAGATGAGCGAGAATGAAGAAAATCGGGGAACTAGGCGATTTGAGGGCCAAATGATCCAGCCTTGGCTGAAGGAAGAGCAATACTACATGGAAGAGAAGCATTGAGAAGGCAAAAAGAGATCGTGGGCGACATTGAGAAACATTATGCTGAACAAGCACGCTTAGCCCGCGAGAGAGAGAGAGAGTAAGAGCAGAAGTGGAAAACCAAGAATTGGAAGAAGCAATCCGGCAAAATAATCACGACAACCGAGAGGAGGCGAGCACAAGATCGTATCAATAGGAATACCAATGGAGAATACGAAAGGATGCAGAGGAGAGTTGATAGAGAACCCAGAAGAGAGAACAATAGATATAATGGTGTGCGAATTGATGAAAGAGACGCGAAGGAGAAACTCGCGAGAGAAAGGAGAGAAGAAAATAGTGAACAAGAAGGTCAAAACGAGGCATGAACGAGGCGGCGAGAGGCGGAGGCTAAAAGAGACCGAGAATCAAATCTGAGGAAAATGAGCAAATCTTGAAAGAACTAGCGAGAAATGAGAAAAGCTGTTAAACGGTAAGAAGGAAGGAGGAAGAAGGCAGGTTGGATGAAGCCATCGCAGAAAATTGCGAAGACTCCTTTCACAATAGAAGTACAAATGGGAGGAATACCACCTAAGTGCAATCACTTTTGCATTAACCAACATTTTCGATGGAACAACTGTGCGGTACAACACATCAAGGCTTATATGAGATGTATGTTACAATGGGAGAATCATGATGCCATATTGTGCAAATACTTCGCATCAAGCTTAATTGGAGAAGCATTTGAAATGGTTTGAAGGATTACCAAGAAACACAATCTCATCATTCAACCATTTACAAACTATTTTCTTGGGAGCTTATATAAGTAACAATTCCATGCGACCGGGAATTGAGGATGTATTCGGATTGAAACAAAGAGTTGGCGAGAGTTTAAAACATCCGACAATGAGATGGAGAACAATGTGCGGTGAAATGGGCTGGAAGGGTAGAGGAAAGATATCTCATTTTATCATTTGTAAATGCTCTGTTCGCAACAAGTTTGTTATACATTCAAATATTCGGGAATTAAAAATACGATTACGATGGCTGGTGCGAGAGCTTCAAGAAGAATACATTGCTTTGGAAGAAAGACAAAATGAAATGGAATCATACCCGATTGCGAATACAAGTTCAAGCGCTGCGAATGCAAGTTTATTACCAAAATTTTAAACTCGGTGGCGACCACTTCGCAAGGGTATAGGGAAAACGGAATTGATGATGGACAGAGAAAATAGTAGCTATGGGAAGCCGAGATCGGGAGGAGTTTGATAGAGAGAGGAACTACTACAACCGCGGCAACAATAATAAAATTCGAGAGATTAGATCATATGCAAGAAACTTATGGAGGACAAAGGCGAATAACCATGGAAGGCCAAGAAATCGTAGAGTGGTATGGGAAGAGATAATAATGCCACCATTAAATGCTAGTGTTGAGAAAATTTGGGAAGCTATACTTGTAATGGAGGACGTACCACCACCATGGAATGCGGGCGGTGAACCACCACCAAGCGACGAAGTCATGAATATTGTTCTTACCATCGCTTTCATGGACATTTAACAAATGATTGCGAAACATAAAGAGAATCATCCTCGAATGATTGATCGGGGAAGTTGGCTCATTTTCTAAAAAATGAAGAGAAAGGAAGCAAGTATTAACAACATCACCATCGGAAGTGCAAAGAACGAGTTTCAAAGAAGGGAAAAGAAGCACTCGTAATAGAAGTGGGAACAAAGGCCAAAAATATATTTTACAATTCTATCGTTCATTCATATCGTACAATCGAAGACTTTCACGATAACGTGCTTAGTAGAGTATATGCAAGAGATTTTCATAACAAAGAGGTGATGAACTTTGCGAGAAAGTCGCAATTGCAAGATTAGCGATTAAAAACTATTTCTTTTTTACGAGACGAAATCACAGAAAGGAAGAGAAGCACATGATAGCCGTTGGTGGTGCGGCTGGACATTAATCAAAGACCGGTTGATGGAGAAGATGACGAAGCGAGAAAATTGTTGGGCAATCAATAGAATCCTAATCGATCTTTGGAAGTTCGGTGAATATACATTTTACCATACTTATAAGACTATGGGTGGAGAGGATGAAAATTTGATTCCTTCAACATACAAAATTTATGGTTTTAACGGAGCAATGAACAAACCTAAAGGAGAGATTCACATGAGGATACCTTTACAAGGATTATCGGCTAACATTTTATTACTGCGTGGTTGACGTGGAATCTCCTTATAACGCATTAATTGGGCGACAGTGGCTACACGAAATCTTGGGAGTAGCATCAACATACCATCAATGTATAAAGTTTCCCATCCAAATGGTATTGGCATTATAAAGGAGATTGGAAGGAAGGTCGAAATGTTATGAGGTGGACGTAGAGAAGCTGTGAAGAGACAAATGCTAAAAGGAAAGATTGGAAACAAAATATCAAAGATGAACGAGAGAAAAAGAAAGCTGATGGTGGATACTATAGAACTAAGAAATGAAAGAAGCATCGCGAAGTGTCGTGATAATAGGCGAATGTTACGATCTTTTGCCAAAGATAATTGGTTGTAGTTCATCGCGAAGTGCAGCATGAGATGAATGCATGGAAGCCCGAGAACGTTACGATGGAAAGGAGTCCTTCAAGGGTTGGGATAACACTAAGGCAAAAGTACAATGAACAAAAAGGCATAAAAAGTAATTTGAATGATCTGCGATAAGTAATCGACAAAGGTATATCAAAGGCAAGACTAAGAAGAAATGATATGTGAGAATTTCGACAAAGAGAATGTACAAGAATCCGAGGCAAAAATGAATGAACAACATTGTGCGATGTCTTCGCAAATTAAATATCGGACAGCAATTAAATATGAATGATTGAATGATTTAACAACAATGAATGAATAAATGAATGGGACGAACCTTTATGGCGTACACCTAGTTCGCGAATTACATTTCGTAAGAGGCAAATGTAAGACCTAAAGTGCATCATATAAGGGGTATCTCTTAACATGGCTCGGGAAAAGGTTGCGCCCACCTGGAACTGGGTCATGCGATTTGGGGCCCATGAAAGCCTATCCAGGAGGAGGTACCTTGGATTCCCAACTATATATGTAGGTTATACCCTGGTTGGGCGGCAGGGTCTCTTTCAAGGAGTCGGCGTATGATCAAGGCGCGAGGTACCCGGTTGAGTCAAGAGTGCGGGGAGCATGGAACTTCCTTACCACTCTTGACAAGTCTTGGCGCACATTGCACTCGCCCGAAGAAAACTCCTTAGGGTGCGACCTTGTAACCATAAACTCTATAGGTATAAGGGATAAGAGGCTGCGAAAACAAGCTGGTTGTTGTTAAGACCGGATGGGAGGAGCTAGCCTTGTATGGCCGATGTACGCCTCCTTGAAGGGCAACCGGGGAGGTGATAAGGGCGGCACCCTCCATTAGGGAGTGATAAGTGCCAAAGACGCAAATGTCACGAGGCTTTGTTTCCGAGGAAACTTAGGCTTGTCATATTTGTGCAATGATCTGCGAGTCAATAATACTAACGCGAGGGTAAGACGAGATCAATGGGTCCTTACATGAAAGTGTAAAGACGTCCTGCGATTTCGTCGCAAAGACGACAATGTCATGGGGCTTTACTTTCGCAAGAGAATTTAGGCTGTCATATTGTCGCAAGCCAAATATCCTATGAGAGGCAAAAATACTTGAATAATGATAAGACAAGGTCAATGGGTTTTTACATGCAAGTGTAAAGACGTCCTGCGATCTTGTCGCAATAAAGGTAAGCGAGTAAGACCTTTACTTAGGAAGGTCAAGCTTAGAAGTCCACCACAAATGATAAGGCGAGACCAAAATCTCTTCTTTAATGAAAAGTTCTTGCGATTTCATCGCATTATAAATTTAAACATCATTCTGATCGGAAGAAGAACGTGCGAATCTCGAAATTTCATTCTTTTGTCGAAGATGCATAATGAGAGGCAAATATGGGGATGGAAAAGATGAAATATTGTTATCCATCTTCCAATGAAAGAGTTATACATTAATAATGTTAGCCAATTATATTACAAGGAAAAAAACTGCCAAGAAAAGGGAATGAAGATGGAATTTATGGACAACAAACCGAGAAGTTTACAAAAAGACACTGAAGTGCACAGATATTACACGTGAAAAAACAAAAAGAATTATCTCTTTGGTGATTCTTCTCCTCTATCCGATCCTTCAATTCTATTATTTTCGCTTGAAATTTTCTTCTTCGCTGGCTTCGCTATCGAAATGTCTCGAGGCAGGCAAATTCTCAGAACTTCTTCGGAAAGCCAAGGATATGAAGAAAGAGGGATTTTATGATCTTTACAAACATACTCCATGGCTTCATTGCGAAAAACGAGCGGCATCATTATTAAAATTCGCCACTGTAGTTTGGCGATTCTTCAACTTGGAATATTTATTCTCGCGAAGGTTGAGATTCTTTGCGAGTTGTGCTTTCTGATTCAAGTTCTTGATCCTTGCTTGAAATCTTTTTTCGGACTCGAAAATAGGCAACGATAAGTTAACAACTCAACAGCAATATTACGGAGGTAGAAAACGGTAAGGTATGATAAGTAACCTTCTGCATCGGATATTATATCTTTAACCAAGGAAGTATGCTCGGTATGAAGACTAACATCAACACGTAAATTATTCCTGGCATTATCTAATATTTTCGCGGCCCAAGCGAATTCATCATCATTATTTATAATAAGAAGTGAGCGAATTTGGTTTTCTCGCTCAGTAAGTAAAGAATTCTGACGAAGCAATTCATCTCGCTCCATCTGCACTTCAAGAAGGGACTTTTGAAATGTTGCTAATGCCTGGGCACCATTATTAGCAATGCGATCTTTGTCATCTATATGGTCACTAATTTTCTTCCTTAAAATTTTGGTTTCCTCACGAGATTCGAGATACATTTGTTTAAACCTTGGTTGGCTGTACTTAAACTAGATCTCGTGCTCAATTTCTAAGAGGCGGTGCTTGGTTTGGAGTTCACTTAATGAAAGAGTATTAATTCTGCTCGACGAACTACTTAAGGAGTTGTTGAGATGAGCGAGAAGAGTATCATTATCCATAGGCTCAGGAAATGAATGGAGAAGAATATCTTCTTCGGAGAGGTTATATACATCTAAAGCGGGAAGTCGTAGCAACGGAAATTGATAAGATAAAATAATAAGAGGGAAATTTTTTTATACCATAAAGTTCTTGATTAGCATTCGGAGAGTGGTAACTTTGTCTTCCGGGGTAAAACTTCAGTCTCCAATTGTTGGATCTTTTCGCGATATCCATGAGACTCGACTTCTAATTCTTTGATCCTTGTGCAAGATTGGGTATTCTTCTTCAATTGAATGTTATACCTCCTCTCAAGATCTGAAGCAACCACAAAAGAAGTTTTCCGGCCTGAAAGAAAGATAAAAAAAGACATTAAGATATAGATTAAAAAATGAAGTTGGAAGGAAACATGAGGTCGAACCTTGGCGAATTAAGTGCATTTAAGAAGTTAGGGGATACGGATCTAGAAACTCCTTTGAAGGAGTCATTGCCATCCGACAGTGTAGCATTGCATACGGTGGCGAGGGTCTCGCATATAGAAGTCGGCGAGTATCTCCAATTCCTTGAAAAGAATCCGAGAAGATCTTTGAACAACCAGATCCATAGGAGAATTGGATGATTGAGCTTCATTTTGGAAAGTTGAATCCATAACATTATCATTATCATCTTCATCGAAGACTCGGAACTTGAGCTAAGATGAGAGGAAGGCCGAGCTTTTCGCTTCTTAGATGGTGGAGCAGAAGACTTATCCTTGCGTGCATTGGCTTTAGCTTTGCCTTTAACCTTCTAGCCTATCGTTTCTTGAGGTCAACCTTCGCATACAAATGAAGATAAGAAATAGAGGCAACAATATTGTTAAGTAATACATAAAGGATATTTCTTACTTCATCCGTAAGCGATCGAAGTATTGCCAAGGTACTTGCCAGTGGATTTGCCTTATAACTTTTCCTCAGTTTGGCAATCTGGAAAATTTACAAACTCAATGAATACAAGAGGAAAGAGGGATTGCAAAAGCAAACTATGGAGACATACCTCTTTTCGCCTTCTTGGGCCACTTAAATTCCCAAGGATGATAGCTGCGAGATTTGCAGGGAGTACATGCGAACCTGCTATGTAAGGTCCACTTAAGAGCAAAGGAACAACCCACCACCTCTCATCTTTAGAGTGGCGAGGAGTAGTGTTCTTACCCGAATGCCATCGATATCTTGCATAAGTAATTTATCCTCAGGGATATTATCTTTTCTCTTCAACCGAGCGCCCCAGCGAGATTTCTTATTTCTCATGCCTATTACTTCATAATTTTCAAAGAAGTTTTCCACGGTGTATTTCTCTGGGATTATTTCTAAATTTACATATTCGGGATCTCGACCTTTGTTAGGGTATAGAGATCCTTTGCCCAGCACCACGACGGCAAACTCGAGCATTAGGCGAATACAATCGCCGCATAGTTGATAGACGGCTCGCGAGAAGTTCGGATGGGAAAGGATTTCATAAAAGAGTGGCATCTCGGGATCATACAAAGGAATGGGAAGTCCTGCGAGAAGTTGACCTAGCGAAACAATAATCTTGTGATCATCACACTTATGATCCAGAGAAAATCTTGGCAAGTGAGTATAGATGAACCTCCTTGATTAGGAATAGTAGAAAGGGTGAAACCTTCATCTTGCAACTTTTCGGATCTCAATAAAGCGAGGTTTGTACATACGACTAAGTGAAGCCATTATCAAATATGGGAATGGATAAAGAGTGAAGATTAAGATATGATAAAAGATCAAAGATTTGCAAGTAATAGAAGCGCGGTTTGCGGAAGAAGAAGATAAAAGAGAAATTGAGAGAGAAGACGAAAGAGGAGAAGAGAAAGATATGAAAAATATATATAGAGAGGAACATCCTCGGGGAAGCGAGCATTTAATGTGAGAAGGGACGTGAATGGTCAAGAATAAACGATTGAAAGAGACGTGTCGGGGAATAGAATGGAGGAGTAGACATTTGTAATAAAGTCCAGTATGGAAAGAAAAAGCTGAAACAAGTACAAATAAACGATTGCGGCGGTTCAAAAATAGTGGTTCTCATGATATTCTCTCCTTCGTAGAGAAGACATGAGAAGAGGCAAGATGTAGGATCATAATATCGCCACAACAACAATTCGCGAAGACAACGAATAACAACGGTGATGAGTCGATCATGAGAGGATTAAATGTAAATGGCCTTTGGATGACGATAGGAAGATATGAAATCAAGCGAAAGTTAAGAAGTGTCGCGAATATGAATATTTATGCGCTCGCGACACTTCGCAAGACACTTCCGAAAATAAGGGGACGGCTTAGCTGTCATTCACTATGTACTACCCTATATAAAGGGATGAGTGGATCTGTCGTAGGGGAGGTCTTTTTGGATTAGAGAGTAAGTCATTAGGAGAGAGAAAGAGAGAAACATTTGTAATTTCTTAAAGTGTAATTCCATTTTCCTATGAAAACATTCGAGAAAGTTATTAATAAACATTCATAATTGTTCATCTATTATCTATTGAATGGATTAGTTTAACAAAATATAGTGAGGGGTGTATTGTAGGATTTCCTGCAACTACAATCCCATTGCCACCAACTGTAATCCCATTCATCAATTCACAATCACAGCTGCACCTGCAATAACCACCAGCAAAACCTCCATTGCACCAAAGCATTTTGGCTATCAGTTTTCTTTAACCTTGTTCCTGCATTGCAACAGATGCACATCACCAACAACACCAGACCACCTGCAATTAGCCTCCGCAGCTTCGCTTCATGCACAGAACCAACCCTGCAATTCCATACATTCCATGACTCAAACTCGACCATCTGCAGCTTCATAATCCTCATCAGTGCCACCTGCAATCTCAGTCAAATCCACCACTTCCCTGAGTTCATCCCTGGCAGCTTGGCACATCAGCAATTCTTTGTAGCTCCATCTCCAACTCTGGTTCAACCCACAACAATTTTCTCATTGCACTTAGCCACAAACTGAGGCCAACCAGCACTTGCTTATCCACCTGCCATTCCTCCTATAACTGAGTTTAATTCACAGCACCAGTCCCTCAACTCCATTATAGATCCAATGGCCAGTGAGGTCTTGCACCCGAGACCTGCAATCCCTAGCCTGCGAGCCTTCCATTTATTTCAGGATCACTGTCGATCAAAGCTACACCAATCTCTTGTTGATTCAACCATTCAACCCACCTTCAACTTCATCTCATCTTCATTGGTCGAATCAACACCAACACAGGCAACCAATCATTCTCTCGATTCAAGCTTCAAACCCTTGTAAAACAATCCATCTGTTTCATTGTAGCAACATTATTAGTTCTTCATCTCAAAACCCAAAGAATCGAGCAATGACAAGGTCTTGCACCTATTTCATAATATTTGAGTTCAAACACCACAGACCCATGATAATTCACCATTTTCCTGTAGTTGCTTTCTATAACACAACCACTGCAAAACCCCCATCTTCTTTACTCTCTCAATCTCAGAATGCCATGAATCTCCACTTCAATCAAGCGGCACCATCCGGCAACAATTAGCTACAACCCATTTCTCTATGACTTCAAAATCAACTCGAGTCCAGTAACCCTAGATTATAATTCCCATCATGATTCATTCTCGAGTTCATCTTCCACAAGATACCTTAAATCGATCCAAAGCCATTAATTCATCACAACCAACGAACCCATTAATCCATTCTTATGAATTGTCTCGTCGAATTAAACCCAATTTCATTTCTTCCATCTCATCCTGCTTCTATGAATTAGTTTCAGATCCCCTTTTACAAAACCGATTGAGCAGCAAACAACAACATCATCTCCTTCTTAAATTGACTGGAATTCGATCTTCTCTTATAGCCACCTTCCTTCCTCCATCTTGATTTCTCGAACACTAATAGGAGCCGCCATGGCTATTTTCTTCTTCTCTCGAATTTGAGAAGTAAAGCGGATCGAGAATGTGATAGTTTTAGAACATCGACATTCAAGGCTAGGTAATAACCAAAAGAGCTATAGGCACGTAACCAGGATAAAGGCTATCCAATTACTATTTGGCTTGTCGGTCTCGGAAAGCGACAGTTCATTCATTCTTGCGACCTAAGCCGGCTCCATGGATCATTCTTTGTGAATTGACCTTTTGCGTTTTACGCCCCAAGTTGACGATTTCACCTTCTTTTGCTCCAAATGACTCCAAAGTACCTATTTAACTCAAAAGTACACATAAGACACATAATTTACATGAAAACTCGCAAAGAAAGCATAAACTCTAGATAGTAAATACGGTGTATTCTACACCTATCAACCACCTAGGAGTTTACATCAAGTTTTTTGTACCTGAGTCCTCTATCTAGGTCTTGCCAGAAGAAGGAAAAAGAAAGGGAGAGATTTAACAAAATACCGGGATCGACGGTCTCTCGATCATGACGATCGGTTCCGATTACAAGACTCGTGACTGGCACCAAGTTTACCTATGCTAATCATTCATCATAAAACGAATGCTACAACCAAGGCATACTACAATGGTCATTACATCATCCCCTCTTGAGAGCAACCTTAGTTATGGTCCCATGAGTGATCAAGGTTTCATAGATGTTTCTACGACTGACAGAAACAAAAAATGGTACTGCAAGCACCAGACTCATGTATCAACCAAGGGTTTCAGATATCAAATTAATCAATGGCATTGAAATCCTTCATCAAGCGTTCGAGACACAAGCAAATGGTCTAAAGACACAACATGGGCGTTTTACAACAAGCTCGTCTGAGACGATTTTACATTGTCATGCACAAAGAAGCGAGCTGGGAGCAATTGGTGAAGAATCTAAGGTTTAGTCATATGTAATTCTCTTCGTATGGATGTCCTCTACAACATATCAAAAATTCACAGCAATTGGATGAACGAGAAAAAAGATGTGGCCAAAACCTTGGACTACATGATAGCTGAAAATTTTCTGAAAACCTCCTGGAAGTTTACTGTTTCGTCAATTTTGGCCCTTAAACGTACTCAAAAGCCGAAAAGCTTCTCTAGAAAAACTTGGAAATTTTCGAGGATGAAGAAACATGGGTAGATCACAAAAATCCAACATCGGACGAGAAGATTCTACAAACAATTTCAATGAAGACCTAACTTCAAGAATTTTTGATAACAATTATGATGAAATTCTTCATTCATCCACACGAATCAGAGCTACACCATCAACGCAAAGCCGAACTTCATCTTCACCGATAGTCTCACTTCTTGAAATGCCGATGAAGGACGACTCCCAGATTATCGAGAGACATACAATATGTCAGCTTTCCAGCGTCTTTGAAAGGTTGATTCACCTCGGCATGAGCATCTGCAGAAGTCTTCATCTTTGACTTGATATTTGTGGAGTGTTCCTCGGGAAGAGCCAGAAGAGTGTTTGTAACCAGAAGTCACCACTATCTAAGGCGAAAGACATGGAGTCATAGATATACCAATAACAAACACGCAACAAAAACGGTAACAATCCAACTCTTACCTATTTACATTTTCACTAGCTGTAGTGATTATAACATCAGAATTTCGAAAACTTGCTCGTTCCTTCAAACCTGCAAAGACAGGCAAAATTCATTATTCAAAATCATGACTTGATTTTCATAAAACCTTGAACAACCCACGTGAATTTTAACATCCATTGGTTTTCAAAAATTGAATGGACGTCCATTCTACAATTGTGAAAACTCACATACAGACATTATTTCACCATGTATAATTGTCTACTTTCAACAGTTGTTCAAAATCAAAAACATGACTCAAAAAATATATATATACTAGGTATCACCCCGGCCTACGGCCGGGTCTCAACCTCTCCGTTGGCTTTTTGTCATTCGGTTTGTTTTTTTTTACCATTTTTAATATTAAAGATTGTTTAGTAAATATTGTTTGCTTAAACCGATAGGTATACTGCTAACAAAAGTTGAATCAATTTACTTTAACAAAATTTGAGGCTATAGATTAGTCGGGACTTGCGACCCCAATGTTTTGTTGGTCGGGTCCAATTTGCCAGAACTTGCAGTCCGGCCGTGGATTAAAAAATCTACTGTCATACATAGTCTCCACATTAAAATTAGTTGTGGTTAGGTTGAAATCACAGGGTCGAGCCTATAAGCTGGCCAAAACTTGTAGTCATAGTGTTTTGTTGGACGGGTCCAATCAGCCGGGGCCTACAGCCCCGGCCGTGGGCACTGAAGTAGTTCTTAGTGTATAGTTGGCGGGTCCAATCAGTCGGGACCTTCAACCCCGGTCGTGAGCACTGAAGCAGTTCTCAGTGTTTGGTTGGCCGGGTCCAATCAATCGGGGCCTTCAGCCCCAACCGTGGGCACTGAAGCAGTTCCCAGTGTTTGGTTGGCCGAATCAATTAGCCGAAGCCTACAACCTTGGTCGTGGATACTAAAACAATTCCCAACGTTTTGTTGGTCCGGTCAAATTAGCCGCAGTGGGCACTAATGCAATTCCTAGTATTTTTTTTAGACAGGGCTCAACCTCTAACGATTTCTTTATGATGTTTGGTTGGCCTTATGTATCCTCCCACACTATTTTAGTCAACATATAAGTTGTTGGACATTAGTACTATTTTAATCAGTACATTAGTACTCACAAATTGTTGGACAATTTGAAGACAAATATGCTATAAGCAAGTTGTGTTCGAAGTACATGCTTTCATGGACGTGGAATACTACTCTGGTACTGTAATGTAATGTAATGTATACTTCTTGTTAACCTCTTTTTTCATTTCATCCTATACAATTTTGTAACCCCTACACATTTGTGAATGTTACATGGTTTCTACTGCATATCTCTTCTAAGTGCAATCCGATCTCCTGGTATAACCACCAAATGTCTGACCAACTCAATTCCGACCAAAAATATGCATTTTCGATTTAAGCCCGAATGCTCGATGTTTTCGAAGATCTTGAAGGCGTCAACGACCCAGCGATGGAAAAACATCTCGAAAGAAATATATGGCAAAGGACTGATTAACTTGATAATACCAAGTGATGGCTGAAACCCAAGGTAAGAAAAGAACAAATGCAACAAGTTTTGGGAGCATGTGAAGCGGACAACATTCATAAGGGTGTTTCCATTATAAAGTCTTGTTACTTAATTAGGAGAGATCTTGATTTTAAAAGAAAAACAATGCGCATAAATTTTTGTGTGGGTAATGGAAGGTAAATGGACATAATTTTTGTGGTTTTGTCGGATTAGTGTACTTAATGGTGTTGAAACCTAAGTTGTTTATTCTAATTAACAACTAGTATGTAACCCGTGCTACGCACCGGGGCTGATGGGAGTGGCGGGGCTTCGCCCCGCACCCGTGGTCAAATGCATTAGATTTATTCTTTTTTGAACAGTCTTTGATTAGTTTGACTCTCTAAAAGGATAGGGAACCGTACATTTTAGGTATATGAAGATTTGATGAATTAAATTTGGTATTGTAAACCATATGCTTATATTTATTTGCAATTGAGCATAATTACATATATTTTTGTCCAACCTTTTTTTATTAACAAATTTAAACGATCCAACAACTTTATTAGTAAAAGTTTTGGAAGATATACAGATCACATGCAAATTTGTGAATGTAATGTTCAATAAAAACGATAAGAAATATGAAATGCAAGAAGTGTGCTTATACAGTGTAACTGAAGAGATAACTTTATTTATGTCGAGATTTAAGGTGATCAATTTAACAGATCATATCAAATTCAATTTGGCGTAGCTCCTAATCAGCATTACATGTTTGTTGGTGGTGTTTGAACTATTACTTAAGCGTAGTTCCATGATACAACTTCATAGGCCTTATCCAAGATGAGCACTGGTGCCCAAAAAAGAATGACATTGTAGCACTGTTAATTATAAGATTGCATCCATTTAGTTTAAAATCGCCATGATTGGTTTTGGTTTAAAAAAATTTAAACAATATGTTGTGAGGAGAATAATAATTATGTTTATAAATAAATGCTTATACTATCTAAACACTTCATTGCCTTCTTCATCTATCTCGACCAACGTTGGCATTTCAGGATCCCTCTCCATAATCTAGTCTATTTCATCATCATGTTTATCCAGTTCCATTAACGTTGACATGCATGTCATGGTCGTTTCTTTACTTTATCATAAATTCTTTTTAGTCGATCTATGTCCAGAAAAATATATTTATTATATAAATATAACATTTTAATCCGCAAAATCTATTATAAAAAACCTTTTTATTATCCTATTAATATTTTACTAACCACTAACACGATACCACGATAATAAGCCAATCTTATGTTTGCAACGCAATGGAATTGACCCCATTTAGTGTGGCGAGGATTCACGGCACCGCTCATAGGAGTCTAGTTGACAAACACAATGTAATCAGCGCAGCAACTAACATTGATCAATTTCCGCAAAATTCTTTTTAAAAACAGACATCTAAAAAAAACACTTCTTTTCATCCAATCTCAATGAGATACATCTAAAAAAACACTTCTTTTCATTAATCTCCATAATGATATTAGATTGCAATTTTAAATTAAATAGTCTCGAGGAATAAGATTAGATTGCAATTAAATAGTTTGATATATCACAATGAAATTAAAGTAAATTCAAAATATTAATATTGGCATCTTCCGCGTACCGAGTTTGATGAGAATTATTAGTATCACTAACCTCTCTTTGGTCCAGCCTAGATTCTTTTTCCCGGCGCAAATCATATATTGATTCCGATCAAATTTCTCCAAATTTTTGGCCGGTCACACTGCTGCACAGTCATCTAGTAATTCATTTACATTTATTTATCTCAGATGAAGTCACTCGAGAAGTACAACAGAAGACCAAATCAAATTTCAATGCACCTATAAATTTTAGGTTATACTACACAAAAAAGATAATTCTTGGAGAAAAACTTTCCTTAAGACAATGCCTCCACACCCTCAATGAATATAACTTCACATCTACAATTAACATATCAAATAAAGTGATTTCGGAATAAAGCAACATAAAAAGCTTCTCCTCATGATGTAGAAAACTGCAATGATTCACAATTACAAAGCTTGGCATAGAAATATCACGAGAAAAGATAAATGAAAGAATCTTTGTCAAAAAAATTATAGAAGCGATCACATACGATGCTCTATGGAACTCGTTATCGGAGAAAGTCTGAGAACTCCATCATAACTATGTTGGTCACCTAACTTACTTAAAAATTGGAATAGAAGCTCAAAAATAGAAGCTCTAGAAAGCTAAATTATAGAAAGATCTACTTGACCAAACCAAGACCAAGTATTGTCTCGCCAAATAGATCGGAGTATCATAATCACAGTTAAAAATAGACCAAGTAATTCAATATTGAACATCTCCGATGGCACGTGACATTGTGGCTTGTCCTAAATAAAGTGAGTGATTACTCAAACCCAATGTAATTATTTTTGATTACCTAGGCTCAGGGACAGTGTCAAAGAGGGGTACATTACATTGTCGTTTCCCAATCCTATATCGGTGCACGTCGACGATGAGCTTAAAGAACAAAACTAACATCATTCCAATCTATATGGGATTGATGGGGACTGCTGATTTGGTGTGGCGGGGCTTAGCCCCGCACCTGTGAGCCAGATGCATGGGAGCATCTTTAAATAGAAAGTGGATTTTGGTTACTGTGCTTTTGCATGGAAGCATGTATTGCTTTTTCTCTATTACTATTATACAAAGTACAAACCGTGTTAAGGACTGGGTGCGATGGGAATTGGCCCCCGGACCTAGCCTAAAGGGTTCAATTATGAACCGCAGTGTATAATGCAGATATACTATCTGAACATTCGGTTAAAATTATTCAAATTTGGAAACTTACATTTTCGTTTGGGTAGTTTAATAAATGTATTCGAACAAACACAATACGATGATAGATTGGGTAGACATGTAAAAAATGAGTTTAGCTTGATACTGAATAGGAATAGAAGAAAATTATAGTTTTTGTATTATGTAATAAGTTTATGCAACATAGTGATTAACATAGTCAACATTCTTTGACAACTAAGATTGTAGGTGGAGTTAAATTCTTTTCATTAAACTTCACCTCCATCCTTCACTCTCTCTCTAGGTGATGATACTTTTCAACTTGCTTTCAAAAAATTCGATGAATCCCATAATGTCCATTCAAATTAAGCGACCATTTTGGCACATGTATGATAAGTTGCATCATGGCATATACTAAAAGGAAGATCCATTCACCGTACCCACAAAAAACTTGTATAATGCACAAATGAATTAACGAGTTACGATAAAATCTCCCGTATCAACATTCCTTGTCCTATGACTCAAATCCTGTTATCCCGAAACAGGTAACTTATAGTACAATATCAAACCATTAGAACAATATAACTTCATTCTAACTTACTTAAGATTATTGAAGTTGAAGATATGCTAATTGTTATCCTATGTATATCAATCCCTTCCACCATGGTATTGTCCGTAAACCAGTGTTACACACCGGGAGGAAAAAAATTCCATTACATGCACAACAAATATAAGTTTCCAACATCTATCAGTCAACAGTCTTGACAATTCTTTATTCCACCTCGAAATGACTATTGCCACTCCTGCTGGCATAGTCATCTCATCTGCAAGGTATCTATGAAACTCTCTTCCAAGCACTCGTCTGACCAAAGACCCTCATGTGTTATACATTTGCCGCCACTTGCAAAGCTGCTATCTTTACCTCTCGGAAATTTGCTTTCACTGCCATCAACACCACCGGAAAAACCAAATCCGATCCGTTGCTTCCATACCTTAATTTTCCAATATGGAAAAACAAAGGTTAGTGATATATAAATAAAGGATCACCTACTGAATGTCCTGTTCTGCAGTCCACCTACATGATATAAAAATTTACAAATAAATATTACTATAACGCGATCCAGATAAGTACTTTTCAAAGAACCGACACATTCACTCAAGCGAATGATGAAGTAAGCCACTATTTTCACACAATGAAAGACACCATAAGAACTAAAGTACCATATAAAGAAACAGAGAAAACATAAGATAAAAAAACAAATAACAATTTGTCAAGGATTGAGTTTTGCCTATATTTCTTCTCTCTAGAAAGCCTCTTTAACAACTAACAACTATATTTTGTGCATCTGAAAGTGTACCCAGATCAAGTCCCGAAATTATTCAAATTCCAATGCAACTACAAATTCAATATAAGTTCTCTTCACTCAAGTTCATAATGGTTCATTAATTCGCACAATTCCTAGGCAAGATTTTTATTATGTATCCTATATATATGTAAGACCATTCTTAGTTACCTTTTCTTGGAATGAACAATAACCTGTATAATGATCAGCTAAGTATACTAATCACAATAAGTGTAGATCCTGATCCCCATTTTCTTTCAAGCTTTCAAGCATGGACTTGCTTTTATCATCTTTCCTTTACGAATCAATTATATCAGCCTTTTTTTTGTTAAATATGAAACAATAGCTTCTGCCAAGATATCCATAAGAAAAGTCATGCCAAAACCCTCAAAAAAGACCTCCTGCACAAAAAACAATTGGGAAAGAATTACGAACTTTCTATGAATACGAGGTCCGATCGGTAATGTAATTTGGGAAGATGGTATGGTCACATTTCACTACATGCTATGGAATTAATTTTACTTTTTGTGCAACACATATCCATCTCCTTCTCCTGTATCTCCACCACCAACCTCTTCTTTTTCACCATCCGATTTGCTAACCCATCTAAACACTCTCATTCACCTTCACATGTACCAACATCTAAGTTTTCAACTAACATAAGACTAAAATCAAAATATATTAAAGCCACATGAAAAGAAAAAACACCATCCAGTTTATTTTTTTCCTTTAAATGTAGCGCTCAATAATGACCGTTCGCAATCTTCAAATAACCTCATACTTTCGGGTTGGAGGCGGCGGGAATCAACGGTGAAAGAGAAAATTGTTTGTAATGCACCCAGATTGGATCTTTTGCTAAATTCAATGGCGAAAGAGAAGATTGTTTGCAATGCACCAGGTAGGATCTTTTCTTTTGCTAAAGTAGACCTGCTGCAGTTTGCTTTTTGTACACCCATTATCAAGATAAGGTAAGAAAAATACTACTCTCGGAATTGATCGGTACACCATGTTTGAGGGCCATGATCGTCTGAAAGGAAAAGCAAGAAATGTGTACCGCCTTTGCAGTACCACTATAATAGCTTTCTTGGGATTCCATGAAGCTTATATCATGTGCAATGTCTTGTAGAAGCTTCAACCCATTTCTTTCCACCATCAATTCCGTTACTTGACGTGCCATTGAAGTGTTTAATTAGTTAACCATACCAGACTCGACCATGGAGAAATCCAAACAATTGAGGAATAGTACTTACCTTTTGTTTCTTCACCACGTCCTATGGTGGTGAATTCCTTAATCTCGCATCAAATGACCTTCCATAGTGCACAAATAAAAATTAGTGCTAGCAACAATACTCGCCTTATCCATAATGCACAAATAAAAATCACTTTGTTGATAAAAAAATAAATCACTTTGGGTATCAAAATAATTAACGAATTTTATCACACAGCAAAACCTACCAGTTTCTGAAATGAACAAACTTTAAAGCAAGATAAATAAATAAATAAATCACCTGATATGTTTTCGAAAGAGAGAAACAACGTGAGATATCATCAATAGAATACGGAAGAAAATGCAAAGCATCCATAGAACAAACAAACACACACATAAAAAAATGATCAATCCGTCATACTGAGAAAAAGAAAAAGAAGCGGCGAATCAATGGGTTTGGCGTTTGCTAACGTTACTCCATACTTTTCCATTGTTCTTATTACAAATTTCCAAACCTTTAATACCAATGCTTTCACAACTTTATGAGTTTGCTTGTCTAGTTCGAGATTGATGAATGGTGTGTAAGCGTACTTTCTTGAGATGTGTGAACTAACAAAGAACACACAAAGCGATCAATCAACAATAAAATCCAATAATTTAACACGATTTGCAGTCATGAACATGTACATACAATCGAAGATTATAATTAAAGAGAGTTACGAGTCATGAACATGTACATACAATCGAAGCTTTTGTTGAAGAGAAAATTAAACGCCAATTCATTTGGTAACTCTAAATAGTTCTAACCTAAAACCAATTAATAATTAAAAAACAATTGGCAATATCGGCAATTCGCACCACGAACTTGATTCGTTTGAGTAGTCCTAAGCCATAACCCATCTCAACAAAAACAACAATCAACTCTAAGCGGCGGCTTATTAATTAGAAAAAAAAAATTAAAAAGCGCCACCCACCTTGTTCTCTCGATGTTCCACCCCACCCATCGAAAGTGCGAGGTTATTGTCTATTGCACGATACCCGATCTGAGCCGTATCTGAGCGTGCAAATCGAAGCTCATGATTTATATATACCCATTTAACTTAATCTCCACGCAATTGCTTTTCTTTTTTTCATTGAATAATAGCGCAAACTTACGCTAAACTTAGCATCAACTGCCAATGATAGAATCACTAAACCTTAGACTCCACGAAACTGCCTTCCCTTTAAGGCATATTTTTGCTAAATTTAGTATTAACTGCATGAAAGAATCGCTAAACATACCTACGAAAAAGATATTTCTGGAAGTTTTCTGATTTTTTCATCTAAAATATATTAACGAAAATACGTATCTCAATTTAAATCCCAGAAAATACCTTGATGAAATGGACATAATCACGGATTGCTATCATGCCTCCCAAAGTAACAGACTCACATTCCCATCCTAAAAGTTATAAAGTAAATGTCAAGCCATATACTCAAAATATTAATCAAGTTACCACAGTAACACAGAAAGATTGACAACACAGTTGACATTTCAAAAATCAAACATAAGAAGATCTTTATTACACAAAACAAAGAATTACATGATGAAAACCCATCCAATCAGACTCATCATCAGCTTTGGATCCAGATTCCATGAATAACAAAACCATGCGACCACACCATAAGTTGATCACAAAAACATAAAAATTATATGTACAACCTACATAGTTGTTGCAATAGATGATGAAGAATATACACCTATGTTAGAGTAACCATATAAGTTTTATGCCATCTGTGAAGTCGAATCCACAACCACATGAGTGAAAATCATGTGCTCGACATTGGTATAAAATCAGTAGCAAATCTACTTACTGACTTTTAAAGTTTGCCTTGGTATAACCATGAGCAGGATAACATGTTTAAAAACTTATATGGTGGTTATGGTTTGGCTAACGATTGTTATTAGTCTTGTGGAGGTAATTGTGGTATTGAATAGCAAGTTGTTCAATTAGTAGTTAACGAGACACATCAAGAGCGGTGATTTATGTAGTGTAAAGCTGGAAGAACAACATCGACAACTATTATATTCGATCTAGGTGAGAATTATTGAAGAATCCATAAAACTTCCCATCCATTCTCGAGAAAAGAGACCTGTATCAAAGATTTAAAATTGAATATTAATATTAACTATGAAAATCTATGGCCTTTTACAGATTTATAAATGTACCAATGTACCAGATAAGTTTAACAACAATGAAGTAGTTCTTTTAACTCTTTTTTAAAGAATTTTGAGAAATTTAGAAATTTCATAATCCAAATATTTGAAATTTGGGGTTGTCTTAAAAATTATGCAATCAAGTAGCACGCAAAAAACAACAAAATAGAGCAGACATGCATACCTTCACGAAAAGGTGTCTTTTCCATTGATATCTTCACAAAAGACATACATATAAATATTGTTACTCTAACAAACCTTTTCTCGTCGTGCCTCACATTAACCGGTACCACTCATTAACCGTTACCACTCACACTTGTTTAGAGTGCTCCAGAACTTTAACATCACTTCTACATACTAAGAAACAACAACCCACATCATACGCATACTAAGAAACAACAACCTGCGCAGGTACTTCATACTATAGAATCAAGCAATTGCTTGCAAGGAAATCTCTATACCTATCTTTGTCAAATACCTCATAAGCAATAATTGGATGCAAATTTTCAAAACTTTAAAAAGGAAATCGAAACACACTGGTTGATGCAAGACACCTGACTCTTCCCCTACTCTAACCCTTTTGTTAAAGCGCAACTAAAAAAAAAGTAATAGACAACATGTATTAATTAAAAACCCTAAACAAACGAGAAGAAAAAGCAGTAAAATAATTACATGCTGTGGTTTGGAGTCGAGATTCGATTTGTTATTATTGCTGGCAATCAAAATCAACAACAGAAATCAGTATATAGAAAAGCTAACTATTAATCAAGCAACAACAACGAAGAAACAAAATTGTATAAAAAAATCTTACATTCTCTATGGAGGCAAATGATAATTCATCATCAAATTAACATGTAACTCTATCAACATCTTCAGCAGAATCATCAAGATAATCAATGATAAAAGCATTAAAATTGTTCAATTCTAAAACAACAATACCTAAAGTTGATTTGATGCACAAAGATTGTTTAGAACCAACATTAATCTTTGTAACAAACATAAACATAAAGTAGTCTTTGTTAATTACATGATATATCAGGTAATGAAAAAAAGATGATTAGGGTTTCAGAAGAGAGAAGGAGAGAATAAGAAGAGGAAAGATGTGCGGGTGGAAGAAAGAATTTGGCTTTTTAAATTCCATGAAAGGAAAAAATTGTCATGGAAATAATATCGATCTATATCTATAAATTTATAATCTTTTGCGTAGGGATCGTAATAATCTTACGTATTTTAGGTACGTGCCGTATATATGAGCACTTAACATTAATACCCGTAGATTTCCAAAAAAAAAAAAAACATTCTTAAGAAATCTTACAATTAATACACTAAACTAAAATTACGGAAATTCACAAATTTTTTCCCCAAAGATTTTCTTTTTTTCTATATAGACATTCACGGTTTTTTATTTTTATTTTTCGTTTTTTCGTCAATCAGAAGGTCAGGATTTTATTAAAATCATGTAAAGCGCGATGTAAGAATCTGCTAAGCTATCACTCAATTTGGGCGTCGATTGAGCCAATTCTATTAAAAATTAACGGTCACGAAATGTAGAGGTATAAGTTGCTTTTCGACCAATCAAGAGTGAGGGTTTATGTTTGTTATTTTTTATGGGAATTAATAAGATTTATTGCTTTAAAAACAAATACATGCCGTTTTTAAATTATTTCTGTTATGGAATTCTTGGATTTTTCCTAAAAATAATTACCCTAAAGATCTTCTAAGTTTTTTTCTTTGGCATGTAAATCTCGTAAAAAAACTTATATATGTTGATTTTCCTTTTACATGGTAATTCTCGTTTTTTTCCCCAAAAAAATAAATCTCTGAGGAGCCCTCCCAAAAAGATATTTGTAGATTTTGCAGCTAATCCGAAGGTCCAGATTTCATATTCTATTAAAAAATTGACCCACGAAATGTAAGGGGCTAACTTTGATTTCGGCCAATCGGGGACGAGGGGTTTCGTTCACCGGCCAATGGGAGGAGGGTTTTCGCAACTCTCGGCGTGGTGTGAGAGATGGGATTGGGTGTTTAGGTTATTGATTTGAAGACAAATATGCTATAAGCAAGTTGTGTTCGAAGTACATGCTTTCATGGACGTGGAATACTACTCTGGTGCTACCCTTTCTTATTAAAAGTCTTATTTTCATTCTTAACAGACAATTTCAAGACATTAATCTCTTTTAGAATCATTCATTGTCAGAGTAAAGTATTCTCGAAGCTTCAACGGGAGCCCCTTTCCCGTCCATTATGTATGCGGATTAATGGTAGGCAAATATTAAATTGAAGATCCATTTTTGTCGATATCGATATACCAGGTCCAGTGCCAAAAAGTAATTATTTTCCGCGCTTGATTAAGAATATGTGGATTAATGGCACCCAAATCGCTATATGTGAGATTTAACGGCCAAACAACAGTAAAGGTAGTGCTTAAGGTTTATTAAGAAATTGATTTACAGCACCGTCTGTGTAAGGATACAAACTTATGAAGCTTATTATAAATTAGAACCTGGTCATGAAAATCAACACCCACTACAACTGGTTTGTAGTCCATGAGGATGATGCTATCAGTAGCTTCCAACAATTGTTTGGCAGAACCAATATGTGCGGGATGAGCAATATATGACATCAGTTGGAAGACATGGGTATGTTTGCTGTGCTCTCATCTTTTCCCCTCTATAAATCGGCATCAACTTAAAGAACGGAGGGAGTACATATCAGAACAACTCCTTTGATTTGAACTCCTTTATAAAAAATCCCTTACCATTATAAAGGCTGATAAAACAAAATTTAGGGAACATAGTTATTGACGGAGTCAGGAAAAGAATAAATAAGGAATCGGTAATGATTTAGGAAACCAATAAATAAGGAGGGTAATAAACAAAGATATATATAGATATACAAGGAAACGCTAATAGCGGATGGAAGAAATCTGTTAGGAATTTTCAGAAGTTAGGAAAGTGTTTTAAAATACCGAGAGGCTAAGGTTTAGGTAGCCAACGCGGCATAATGAGTGTTAATATACCACACTCGTTACCTTTGGAAAGGAAGGAACGGAAGAGCCAAACCAAGAAACCCAACGATCTATACAACATATAACCGAGTGATCCGTGCCGTGAGATGACGAAATAGATGGTTGTAATTGTAAAGATACACAAACAACATTTCTTTTTATAATATATATATATACTAGGTATATCACTCCGGCCAACCTCTTTCAACTTTTTTTTGTTGTTTGGTATTTTGGTCGGCTGTCCGCATCCCCCATGTAAGTTAGCGGAGAAATGTAGTTAAGGCCTCAAGCATGAAAACAACATGTGTTGATCCTAAATTTACCATTTGGATCTAGCACATGATGAACAAAGGATTAAGAGTGTAACGGTTATATGTAGCAACATAAATTTACAACAATAAATAGAGAAGGATGGTGCAGGAATGTTTCTATTTAGATGCAGGAATCAAAGATGCTTAATTTTTGAATATGTTCTCAATGCCAATGAGCAGGATTCCCAAACTACCTACTAATCCAATTATGCAAAGCCCTAATCGTTTCCAAGTTATTTATTATTAGCTAAACGATCTCCATCTAATTAACTTTTATCTCAATCAATTCCCAATAATTTTTCCATACCAACCCCCAAAATAACCCTATAACATGAAACCTTAAAAGCTAGCTCCCAGTCTTGTAAAACATATATCACATAATTTATGATCTAAGAGGTCAAATTATCTGGAATCTTAACATGAGATACGTCTAAAGCATACAACTTTTTCAACGTGATAAAGAGGCAATGGACAGTTCACATTAGAGCTTCAAAATTATTTAATGGAGTAGAGAGAATTCATGGTGGAATGAATGGTGATGGTGAAATTCTACAAAAGTCCTGAAGGACAACTACCATGTTCTCTTTCACTGATTAGTGTGCCAATAGGGAAGCATTGTGTTTGAGTTTCTTGTTTCTTGACCAAAACCTAGGAAAAAATAAATAAAAATTGTGTAATGGGTATGTAATGTGGTTAGCAAAGTAAGAGCCAACTGGAACTTGTGAAAGACCTATGTATTTGATTCCTCCTATTAATGGTCCATCAATCGCAGCTATCATTCTCCTCTTTTTTAATGAATCATATGTATTCTTCTCTAACGCAAAAGATAGAAATAAAGAGAGGGATTATAATATGCGGGAGCACTTTACTGATCGTTGCCGTTTTTCCGAACCAAATGCAATACTAAAAACCTTGTTGTCTTTCCTGCAAAATCACAAACTCAACAATTTAGTAAAAACCTCAAAACTTATACTAAATTTATAAGCAAATAAAATCTCAAAATCTTCGGTCAATGAGCGAGAAATGTCAAAGCACATAAGAAACAACTCTTCTCACTAATATAGGCGTATTCATTTCTCTGAATTGGGTCCCGATATCTTTAATGATATAGTGGTTCTTCTCCGAAAGAGTAATGCGGTCTATTCGTGGTTCTCTTCTTCTGTTTTCTTAAGTTTCCCTATGGAATAGAATTGGCATACCTGGAAAATGATAAAGCGTCTTAATGATACAGCCTAACCAAATGAACGGGGGATTGATTGCAGTGAGCTTATTTGCCTATGATATCAAAATTGGGACGCTGTCAGGATTTAAACTACATAGCAAACTCGTTATTCCTCAAATCCCAAAAGGGTAATAATAATTTTAACTTTGTCTGGTCGTGATATCAAAATCAATGTTTCTGATTTGGTTAACTGCTTAATTAAGGGTTAGTCAGATCCGGCTTCAAAAACACTTAATCCGTAACCAAACATATAAGATTGAATAATGGAATTACAGAAATGTTACCACTGAGTTGAAGAAAAAGAGTCAATTTTCTGAAAAGAGTTAAGTAATCTGAGCTTATTTGCCTATGATAACAAATTGGGACGCTGTCAGGATTTAAACAACATAGCAAAATTTTCTGAAAAATCCAAGCAAGTAATAATTGAATTAACAAAAGAAACAAACAAAGCTTAGCTAATCTTATTAAACGATCTAATAAACAGAAAGATTTCACCTTCTTTTTCCCTGCCTTTGTCCTTTCTTAATTTTTCCAGTTCAACCTATGTATGAGGTCTTCTTCTACTTGTTGAAGCATTGTATGAATAACTCTTAGTCAATTTCTAAGAATAGGCCAGTTCCCTCTACATGTTTTAGGTGCATTTAAAAAACAAAGCTCTCTCTAACTGTATTGTAGCATTTGCTAGGCTTCGACATTGGCGAATCATCGAACTCCATAAATTTAGGTCGTATTAAACCAAAGAGGATTGTTTCTGATTTCGTTAGATAGATTTCTTTATCTTTACCAATAATTAAACCTGGCGAGATTGGGGTATACTCAAACTAATTGGGGTATACCCACTTCAATACCCTTGAACTAATTAACTTAAAATTAAACCCTAAAATTAAAAATTAAAAAACTCATAATCTTCCCTAATCTCTCTTCTCTAATCTCTCTGCTCTTCCCCTTCATCTTCTTCCATTTCTTACATCAAACGAAAATCTTGAACTTTGATTTTCTAAAAAAAATCGTTGACTCTACCTACGTGAAAAGAAGACTATAAATGATGTTTAAACTCAAACCCATCATTGTGTTGTGTGATTTGATTGTTATATTAGGTTAGAAATCGAAAATTATGATTTATGTGTTTTTGGCCTAACAAGGTCGTAACATGCATATCTTCCGACTTTTCATATGACCATGGCATATTTGTAAATTTTCAGCAGTAGGAAGGGTATTTTTGAATACCTCATAGGCCAAACAACAAATGGCGCAGGTATTTCTAAAATACCTTGCCAAAAAAACAAATAGGAAGGGTATTTTTTAAATACCTTGCCGGCCAATGTTTTTCAATAGTCGGCGGGGTATTTTTGAAGACCTTATTTAGGCTAATAAATTTTTTCATCGTCTCTCGTGTGTCAAAAAATAAAGTCGGCAAGGTCGACGAATGAAGATCATCTTAGGCAAAGTTTGGTGGCATGATCTTCATTAAATCGACCTTCTTGATTTTTTATACTTTCGAAACTGAAAGTGTTGATTTTTGATCTAATTTTGAGTATGATTTCATACAATGACTTTGCAATCCCCTTTTTAGAAGTGTTTGGGTCGTGTGCTTTCATTTTAGATTGAAAAGATTTTCTCAAAACAAATTTTTTCATAAAAAATCTTCCCAAATAAGTTCAATCAAAAACAAAATTTCAATTCATAAGTTTTAATCCACTAAATTAATCAATCTAAACTCAATTAATTAAGCTAATCAGATTTTTTTAGTGTTAATTAAACAAGGGTATATTAGCCATTTAGAAAAATATATTGCTAAGGGGTGGCTTCTTTTACTTCAAAATGACCCTATTTTGTCTTATTGGGTATACCCCAATTAGTTTGGGTATACCCCAATCTCGCCAGGTAATTAAATAGCGTACGGTTTCAGAAGAGGGTTCGCATTAGGTTTCTTTTATTCGAAGGAAGTTCGCATTAGGTTTTGTAGGAAACAATACCGGGGTTAACTTTGGTCGGGCTATGAATTTTTTTTTACGGACGTACGGATTTGTCCCACCTCTTTTGGACGGTGGATCTGTCACCAGACAGAGGCAACGTTTACTTATTCTATTGACTAGGTATCACGCCGGCCGCAGGCCGGCGCTCAACGTCTTGTCGACTTTTGAAAAGTTGTTCTACGCTTATATAGATTAAGAGATTAATAACAGTAGAGATTATTAAAAATTAAAAATATGAACATATTAACATAGGTCGTGCCATATTATAGTGTGTTGGTTAGTCGGGTCACAGTAGAATGTTTAATTAGCTGGATCATAGTAACCATAGGGGCCGGGGCCTCCGGCCCCGGCGGTGGAAAAAATTTAGAGGCAGATGCAGTGCCCACATATTTAGTTGATCGTATCATATTATAGTGTGTTAGTTAGTCGGGTCACAGTAGTGTCTTTAATTAGTTAAGACCCTAGTAGCTGGATAGGGGGCCGGGGCCGTAGGCCCCGGCAGTGGAGAAAATTTAAAAGCAGATGAGTGCCCACATTAAAATTAGTGTGTTAGGTTGCCCTACTTATAATAGTCGGGAGCATGTTTAGTTGGTCGGGTCATAGCAGAACGGTCCCAATATTTAGTTGGCGGTGTCATATTATAGTCTATTACTTAGTCAAGTCACAGTAGCCGGATAGGGCCGGGGCCTACGGCCCCGGACGTGAAAATTTAAAGGGAGTACCTCCCAGGCATCACCTTCGGGTTACTAAATCGTTTAGATATGATATATTGTCTGTCTATACGCATAAAAGCTACCTCCTTTCTTTGGTTCATTATCAAAAAAGAGAAGCAACAAATCTAGTGTTAGGATTGTTGGCGTTCTTTTCCTACAGAAACCAAGATAATATATGGCGTGCTATTTGAACATACCTATGTGTTGTACTACGTATTGCAGAGCTAAGATTTCCATCGAAAGCATTTAAAATTTTAGCCTACTGAATTAAGTGTCATCTGTGGGAATCGAACCCACAACTGCATGGTTGAGAACCATGTGCTCTGTCATTTGAGCTAAGACAACAAATATCATTTCCTAATAAGTGGGAGACTGAGAGTTAATATAGAGACAATTAAGCGCAATTGATAAGAATAAAAGGATATTTAATAGAGAATTTACCTTTGGCCCCCCATTCAGTAACAAAGTCATGAGCAGCTTTCCACCTTTGGCAAAGCTGAGAGTAAGAGCTCCTGAAAGTCATGAGCGAATGTTAACAATATGGACCCAGTCTTTTCCAAATAAGTAAGTAGCAGCAAAAAGAAAAGAAAAGAAGCAAAATATAGATTCTCGCATACATTTTAGACCCATGAGGATACAATAATATTGTTTATTTATATTATGTTCCTTTTCTGAACCTGTCAAAATATGGAAATGTAGAATTCCTCCAAGGCATTTCTCGACAAATAATTAACGAAAATACATAATTACTAATCGTTCAAAAGTTGAAATGAAAAAAGTGAAAGAAACTTGATATGGAACAACTTCAATCTGACGATTTAATTATCTTAACGACATCACAAAATACTCACAGTGGGAATCCAAGCTATAATTTTGTGAGATGTGGATGCCAGCTAAGGATTCTTGAGGCAATCTCTCTTACAAAGAGGGAAAGATGGTGGGAGACGACGTCGCTGCAACACTATCAATTTTAAACTACACACTTTCTACTGGTTCATTGCCGAGAAAATTATGCAGTTAGTCAAGCATATCTGTTCCTTAGGGTTTGGAACGGTGGTCATGACTACTCACTCTGTTTCTTTGCTAAGGTACCAGAATATGTACTTCACCCCACGACCATTAGAGAGAATGTCCATAGCTTACTCCTACGCACACAAAGAGAATGTATTCATTAGCTGGGAAAACACACCATTCTATAACTTTCAATGATGGATACAGGCTACTGATAAGTTTTACAAAAAAAGATGCAAAAACTATATGAGAGTCTACTACTCACGGATAATTACCTCTAAACTTGGCTTATGTATATATTCATTTCCTTGAATAATATTACCGTGTTTTAAGTTTCATACTTCCAAGCTTGGCTTATATATATATATTCATGGTCGTGGCAAAAAATACAAACCTTGGAAACTACATGTCTATAATTGTACAACATATACTGGGATTTGAGACTTGGTGTTTGGGCTACCATGTTACTTACTTTTTCTTGATAATTTCCATGGAATCGTACTTTCTTATTACCTGACATGTATGCTACAATATGATCAAACATGTTTGTGTTTAGTTCATCTAAAACCTCCCACAACCTCTAAATTATATCATTTAAAATGCTCTGCAAAACTAAATTAGTGAAATTATGTGCAGCGCATTTTGACATATCCAGCATTATCCTACGTTAAGAACACCACCTAAAGCACACGGGATTGCAAACGTCCCAACCATAAATAAGAAACTCATTAAGATCCATCGCATATCAACCTTGGAAATCCTATATAAGGCTGTTCCTACCTTTGTGCTTTACCAATGTTACCATTTGGGATCGTAACTGCATCACTATGTCATTCACGATATTTAACAACCTCGCCACCTACTTCATGGCTTAGATTGGCCCTCTAATAACTGCAGTCAAGGGAAACAGTCACTACCTTGTCATTACACATTCTCATGGATTCTCTGAATTATATACTTTGGCATGTAAACATGTGTTAATAATAGGTGGTGCATAGTGTACCATTATCGACCACAAACAGCAAGTAAAATGTACACAAACCAACAGCCAACGAAAGTTTTGATTTTAAATTAGCAAATATTATCAGCAAAATATTAATAGCTGACTCTTATATTCAGCTGAAATCAATGAGGAATGAGTGTGTAATAAATTATTGTACAAAACGCTTACCTGCACTTGTCCAATCTGTACCAGCTGCAATGGCTTAAACAGCAACATACCATTGAGCATTGCCACCCCTTTGATTATTCAATACCATAATAGCACCACTATATGTCTATATGGCCAAGCAGAATAACAATGATGTCCAGGGTTCTTAAAGGCAACAGTAAAAACCATTAGTATTCTGCCTAGTAAACTCCCAGCTTCTCCCATGTTTTCCCAAGGTTGTTGTCAAAAATAATACCTTAAGTTGCACAATGTCCTGCAAAGTTTGATAGTTTGTCAAAAATAATACCTTCAGCTTTGCAATACAAAAAAGAAGTGCCGATAAGAAGGATCGATAGCAATAATTGATTCACAAAATACACGAATAACATACATTACAAAAGTAAGAACAAAATAGACGAATAACAGTAATTTTAGATATTCAAACAAAATTGAGTTTCAAGAAAAAATCACCAAAAAGACTCACATTGTGTAGAGCATATACAATATCAACAATATATATGAAGCCTCAGCGGTAATCCGATACGCAACATAATCAGTCAAAATACCAGCAACACCTTCAGAAAATCTTGAATTTCTCTTCAAAACCCTGTAAAAAGCATAAAGTCCAATCTTAATGAAGAATGCGAAGACGCTTCCCATAGGAAAACTTGTTGTTAATAAATAACCAGCAACCTAACCAAATTAAAACAAAAACAAACCCGAGTAGCATCAATAATACAAAATATCTCTGAGAATTACCCAACTTTAGGAACAACTTTAGTACACTATATACTAAGATAAAAGTACATATCCAACCTTAATAATCGATATCCACTCCGTAAATCGGAGGAAGCATTTGTAATTGGTTTACCTGTAACCCAGATGCTTATTTCAGAATTGAACTATTGAACATATACCAACACTTGCATAGACTTACATGACAGAATGGTGTAGTACAAATCCAACACTGGGAGGATAAATCACAATGCACTTTAAGACAGAATGTCGGTTTGTTACCACTTTAGGACATATAATTTCCATTTAGAATTGAGGTATTGGTTGATGTAACCAATTACTCGAAATAACTAATATTGTGAGTAGATACTAACCATTCTTTTTAAATCATTCTGTAATTTAAGGAACAAAGTTGAAACAAAAAAATCAATCGCGGAGTTGAGACTACCAATAGGCATCGGTATATACCGTTAAGAAGGGGGAGGACGGGGTGATGATCATCCATAAATTCTAATACACATAATAAATTCTTACTGTAACAATAGGGATAGGAAACAAATAAGAAAATGGACTCGTTAAACTTTCGATCAACAAAATCAAAATTAAAAATTGAAACCATAGAGAAAGCTAGGCAGCACTGCAGAAAAATCAAAGAGAAAAGAAAAGAATGAAAAAACATCACCTCTTTATAATGTCATTATTTTTTAATCAATCCACAAAAACAGAATTCAATTACTCAAAATTGGCAACAAAACTCATTGACAGAATTCAAAGACAATCATATAATCATACGAACTCGTAGGAAGATAACTGAACTCTGATTTGAATTAAGAGATTATTTCAGCACAATCACAAAGCAAAGATTTTTCTTGCCTTCAGGTCAACAACACCCAGAAGAGAAACAACATCAAAAGACGGCCTACAGTTGGTTGTTCATATCTATGACTTTGATCTTCTCTAACTTCGAAAGCTCTATTTCAATACTTCTTCTAGCCCTATCAAATTTCATCCTATCTACCATATCTTTCACGGTGGGTCAGAAACTCAGCCAAAAGCTCTAATCAAATCTATAAAAATAAACAACAACCCTAATCAACACTTACCAACAACACAAATCAAAAATTGAGACACATGCCACATCAGGACGTGAAATTTCGGTTGGAAATGGGACAAAAGCTGGAACACGGAGGAGTGATGAAAAGGGTTTCAACGATTTCTGAGCTAGAAGAAGAGAAAGTGTGTCACTGTAAAGTGAGAAACTGGAAGATTTTCGCATACAACCATAAAAAGCATCACATCCTTCTGATTCAACTTTGAACCCTGTAAAAAAATCAACAAAGCAAAAATCATTACCATATCGTATTCTGCAGAGAAAGAAAAAAAAAAAAAAAATGGTGATTAAAAAGAGAACTTCTTAACAGTTCCAAAACCAAACCGATTTTGAAAATTTTCAATTTTTTTTGACTTTATCATCAATCTCAGTTGTCAATAACCCTTATCTCGACAAACCCATGTCAATTTCCGCTCTGATTCCCTCTTCAGTTTCATCTGCAATTTCGATGAAGAAGTATCACCACTATTACGATCAGATACATCAAAAATTTTAGCAAACCCTAAAATTTGTGTTTACTAACCAAGTTCTCATCTTTCTTCTTATCCTTCATACCGCTAATCTTCACAGAGAAGATCATACACCTTTTTTTTTCTTCTAATCAAGAATTGTCGTTGTTACTGAAAGAGAGACCATCTCTCGATCTGTCTCCCTATTCGTTGTTACTGAAAGAGAGACCATCTCTCGATCTGTCTCCCTATCCCAGAACGAAAAAGGAAAAATTGGCTCTCCCTTGCTGGAATCAATTGATTTTCTAGGGTTTATCTATTTCAGAGGACAGAACAAAGATTCCTTTTAGGAATAAAGGAATAAAGATCAAAGATTTCTGTAGAATCGTTTTTGCAGAGACAGGGTAGAACGTTTTAACGAAAAAAAAAAGAATTGAAGACCCGAAACTGATATCCGCGTTAGAAACAATAAAAATTCGAAGAGACAATCGAACGGCCCAAATTACTCCCGAGGATATGAATGGACGAACGGATATATCTCTTGCCGAGGATATATCCTGGCCCCAGGATCTCCCGATCCGACGGTGGCTATGTCTCCCGAATTACTTTTTTTTCCTCCCCTCAGCAGCCTTTCCTGGCCGCCGGATCGCCCGATCCGACGAACTACGAATGACTCAATCATAACCACCACTTTTCCCATGTCAATTTCCGCTCCGATTCCCTCTTCAGTTTCATCTGCAATTTCGATGAAGAAGTATCACCACTATTACGATCAGATACATCAAAATTTTTAGCAAACCCTAAAATTTGTGTTTACTAACCAAGTTCTCATCTTTCTTCTTATCCTTCATACCGCTAATCTTCACAGAGAAGATCATTCACCTTTTTTTTTCTTAATCAAGAATTGTCGTTATTCTTGAAAGAGAGACCATCTCTCGATCTGTCTCCTATTCATTATTCTTGAAAGAGAAACCATCTCTCGATCTGTCTCCCTATCCCGTAACGAAAAAGGAAAAATTGGCTCTCCCCTTTGGAAGAAATTGATTTTTAGGGTTTATCTATTTGAGGGGGTGAACAAAGATTCCTTTTAGGAATAAAGGAATAAAGATCAAAGATTTCGTAGAATCGTTTTTGCAGAGACAGTGGTAGAACGTTTTAACGAAAAAAAAAGAATTGAAGACCCGAAACTGATATCCGCATTAGAAACAATAAAAATTCGAAGAGACAATCGAACGGCCCAAATTACTCCCGAGGATATGAATGGACGAACGGATATATCTCTTGCCGAGGATATATCCCGGCCCCCGGGATCTCCCAATCCGACGGTGGCTATGTCTCCCGAATTACTTTTTTCCTCCCCTCAAGCAGCCCTTCCTGGCCGCCGGATCGCCCGATCCGACGAACTACGAATGACTCAATCATAACCACCACTTTTCCTTAATAAAGAGTATTTAACGTGAAACTCACGTAAATTTGAAAAAAGTATATCTATATATATTTTTGCTCCCTCGCGCGAGCATCTGTCTTTGAAGCAAGGGTATATTTTCAAAGATTTCTGAAAGCTCGAAGATAACAATTTTCATGAAAGCTCATAAATAAAATTTGATTACTAACAGATGCACGTCTATTCAAAAAAAAAAAACTTTTCTCTCGTACGAGCATCCACCTTAGAAACGAGAGTTTATTCCACTTTGTGAAATCTCACATATTTAAAAAATAAAATTTTGGTTTTCGTGAAAGCTCATAGACAAAATTTTTATCATTAGACTCAGGTCTATTTTGTTTGTTTCTTAAACTAACGAACGAACGAACGTTTGTTCCTAAAACAAGGATTTCCTTTTTTGGGCTCGAGCCCGTAAACGCTAAACCGACCGGAACTGGACTTCTGACCGTCCAAATCAACAGTGCTTCATCTTTCCGTGATCACGAGATGACACTCTATCATACCATCAGGGTCCTTACCGAAGATTTGCTCGTACATGACACCATTGGAGCAAATCGAAGATTCTGAAAATACCTTTGTATGACTGAGTTTAACTGCTTATCTCGTCAACTGGAAAATCACCATCTAATGCTTACTGCGGAACATGAGTGTCCCTCACTAAGCAGGGGACTTAATGTTGATGGTGGATTTTCGACAAAGGTCAAAATCGTAAATCATGATACTTCATGTTTCTGACCTGGCTTCAGGAACGCATGTAACGATTCATATTTTATGATCCGTGAATCGTTTCACGAACTCTAACTGAGTGAGTATTCCTCTCAGAGACATGATAAACATGTTTATCGAAAGGCCTCCCCGGCTGAGCGTTCGATGCTGCACATTTCATCATGCCCTCTATGTAGAATAACGATTGTGCGGTTCTCTGGACATAATTGTTTGTCAGAGGGCTTAACGCCTTCAGGACGTCGGCGATACTCGTTGTTACCTGACTACAGAGAAAGGCCCACCTCTACATAGAATAACGATTGGGCGGTTCTCTGGACATAATTGTTTGTCGAGGGCTTAACGCCTTCGGGACATCGGCGATACTCATTGTTCCCTAACTATGTAGAGAGACCGTGTATAGATTCGTGGAGGCTCTCTAAACATAATTATTTATTAGAGGTCGAAACGCCTTCAGGACGTCGACGCTGCACGTTGTTCCCTGACTATACACCTTTCAGAATGAATATGATGTTTCAACTATCTCATATATCGATTCTGCAAATAGATTAATTCTACCGTGAAATTCATCCTTTGAATTCTAGAAAATAATCTATTATATCTCATTACTCCGTTTCCGAATTCCACTTTGGATTCATGGGTTAGTAATAGATAATTATTTTATCTCATTACTCAGTTCCTTGAATTCCCAACTAGAATTCATGGATTAGTAATAGATACTCAATTCATTTTATTACTCCGTTTCATGAATCATTCTCTGCTGAATTTCATGAATTAGTAATAATTACTCAACAATCGGGCATCTGGACTATCACCGAGTAAGCCCCACTAAAATGGTGCAAGTGTACTCAACAATGATGCACAAACGAGCATTCAAAAATATGGACAAACGAGGAATCCTACACAAAACAAAACAGGAGAGAGAAAATAATAATAAAAAAATAAAAAAGGCGCCTAGGGACCGGGCCCACCGGCCGGCCGGTAATGCCGCCGTGGCCGGTCCCCCACGCCTCTTCCTTTATTTTTCTTATTTTATTATTTTCATGAACTCATGAAGACTCCTTCATTCGAGCAACTTTCCTTGTTTGAGCAAAACTCACGGTTTCTCCATATTTTCACGGCTTCATAAAAAATAATAAAAATAGGGAAAGGTGTTGCGGGACCGGGCTACCTAGCCGGCCATGCCCTTGCCGTGGCCGGTCCCACACCTTGCAATTCCTTGTTTTCATAATAATTATTTCCCTCATCTCATGAAACTCCTCCGTTTGAGCAAAAACCCTGGTTTCTTCATATTTTCTCAAATATTGCTCAAACCATGAAAAAGCCAAAAAGTCAAATGGTCACATGACCGACTAGGCTATTCACGAAAAATATTAAAATATTATTATTATTTTAATATTCTCAAAATATTGATCGAACGAGCAAATTTCTACTTGCTCATTCGAGCAAAATCAAGAATTTCAGTCAAATATCATACTCTTCTGAAAATACAAGATATTGCTCAAACGCACACCAGAAAATATCAAAACTCTCAGGACTGAGACACAAACATTATAGTGACATGGGAATGCTTCCTTGACCGACTAAGGCCGGCCCTAAGGCTTGCAAGGATCCGGTCCCACACATCTTTATAATTTTGACATAATTTGCTCAATTGCTCATATTGGGTCCAAACTCTTTCCAACCAACTTGGAATTTGCTCAAACGACCATCAGCTGGTCCCACGACCACCAGGGACGGTCCCATGATCCCTTGGTCAGTCCCTCACTTCTCCATAATTAGGTTTCATCACCTAATGCTCAGACGAGAACTATTCTAACAAATGATTAAACCAGCATTTAATCATCCTTTCACCAACTGGTCAACAAAAGACTTTGGTGCACGCTCACTCGAGCACTTGGGGCGCTACATGGTCGTCTATCATCCCATGTAGCCAGTCACTCTTTCACTCAGTGGCATATTTTCAATGAATCATCAATTGATGCACAATTAGGGTTTCGAACAAATGCTATGCAAATCACGATTTTGAGCAATTTCAAACACTAATAAATTTATGTTGACCTAGCAATCAATATCTGGATTAATTATATAGTATTTGGTAGGCTACCAATATTTTAATTAATATTTTATTGGGTCACGTAACCAATAATTTGTCGAATTGAGCAATACTTGCTCAGTTGCTCGAATATTGATCCAACTATCAATATTGATAATTTTTCAATTGAGCAATACTTGCTTTCGATTGCTCGAATATTGATCCAACTATCAATATTCAGTAATTTATCGAATTGAGCAATACTTGCTCAGTTGCTCGAGTATTGATCCAACTATCAATATTCAGTAATTTGTCGAATTGAGCAATACTTGCTCGGTTGCTCCAATATTGATCCAACTATCAATATTCAGTAATTTGTTGAATTGAGCAATACTTGCTCAGTTGATCGAATATTGATCCAACTATCAATATTCAGTAATTTTTCTTGAGAAATACTTGCTCAGTTGCTCAAATATTGATCCAACTATCAATATTCGGTAATTTGTCGAATTTTGTTGAATATTGATCTAACTATCAATATTCCGCCGAATATTGATTCAACTCAATATTCAACAACTCATCAAATTTACAATATTTGCTCAGACGAGTAATATCAAAATCATTCAAGAACTATACACATGTTCAATCCATGAATCACTGAGCATTCGTCAATCATGCTCGATTCAACAAAACTTAGACTCACTGCCTAATCAAGTCAACGACCGACTAATCAAACACACGTCGCTGCGGACTCCACGTTCGTGAGACATCAATCACGTCACATTGGAGATATCAATTACGATTTTGGTCTGGCGCCTACAACACGTGTGTTCATCCACGATGAGAAATGTGAGTAAGTCGTGCAAGCGGTTGAGGGAGTTAGCAAAGTAGTGGGTGGACGATAAACCAAGTCTCCACACGACACGAAATTGGTTTTACCACGATCTCCCACTTTCTCATACTTTCACTCAAGAACCGTCACACTTACTGGGATCAATGTGTTCACTAATCTGACAATATAAATAAGTTCAAAAATCAATGACTAAAGACAACATTCGTCTACACAACAATTCTCGATTGAAACTTATTTCAAGAACTCAGCAGTTCATCAATTTGCAGAAACCTACAAACACACCCACAATCCTTGATCATCATTGATCCCACAATTCTCAGCTTCCCTCCTATAGATCAACCCATCTCCCTCTTTGTGACTGAATTGACTCTGGAACGGCCATTGACTTGGTTTAGGCCGGAAACCTATAGATTGATTTCTCGAACTCAAAGCACTCCCGTTCAGTGCATCTGTGTGAGGTTAAGCAGTTTTCTCGGTTGAAGAGTCTCGCCCGAACCGTCGTCTCTTCACTTTCCTAAAAAAACCAGCAAATCGTTTTTCCTCATCTACACTACCAATCACTAGGATCGGTTATACCTTAACTATGGAAACACTTGTTATCGGTCACACAAGTTACCGTGGATCGATTACATCGATTACAGGATCGGTTACATCAATTACCAAGGTCGGTTACCATAAACTCATGGTATTGCTTGTGATCGGTCATACCAGTTACTAGTATCGGTTACACCAATTACCGGGATTAGTTGTATTGTCTCAACTCTGTCCATAGACAATCACTTTCTGAGAAATGACTTATAGGTAGGAAAAGTTTTAGATTGAGGTATATTTGGGTACCCTCATCTTTTCAATTGGTATCAGAGCAGGCAAACATGAAAAGATCTAACAATCTGTGTTTGGTGCGATCCAACCTATAAGAAATTGAATCTATGTCTGATTTAGTTAACGTTATGCAAGAGTATGACTACTGAAAGGTTGAAGATGTTACTACCTCGTTGACTCATGATCCAGGAGTTGCAAAAATATCTGTGTCCATCTCTGATGGAAAAGAAGATGCTGATAAAGAGTTGGTAAAACTCCTAAAGCCTATAAAATCTCTGTCCTCTAAAGTGGTGTTATTAAATACATAAACAAATCTTCTTAAACAAGAGATCAGAGATAAATACATTCAACTGAATATTCTAGCCATGGAGAATATGGATCTCACCGTCAAATTAGAAGCTCTTGGTAAAACTCTTTCTCAAGAAAAAGAGACACGTCCTATGACTCTGACTAATGATGCTGTTGTGATTTCTTCTGATATTGAGGAAACTAAAAGTCCTTGCTCGACTTTTACAGATTGTGATAAAACCGGTTTAGTCACATCTGAAACAGATCAAGATGATGGTAGTTTGCCTAACTACATCAAGTCAGAAGAGGATAAGAAACCATCTTCTATATCTACTGATGATCAAACGAAATCTTGTCCGAAGGAAACTTTAAACCGATTCCGTGAAAGTGATCTTAAGGAATACAATTTTCAGTCACTTGACGGGAAACTTATACTTCCTCAACATACGGTGGTAAAAATATTGAAGGAAGTTTCTTGTCTTAAAAAACTGAAAGACCATTCCTCAGTAGAAAGACAGATTATACCATTACCCAATAAGATCAACTCAAAAGAATAAGAGGAAAGAGTTGATAATCGCTTCTGGAAAAAAGTTCCTCCTCACCCATATCGAAACAATTCTTGTGTTGATGAAGAACGACTCCAGAAGAAAGGGAAAGAGAGAATCTCTGCCAAAAGGAACAATCAGGAATTTCCGATAATTGTTTCAGATAATCACACTGATGTGGATCATAAGGAAGTCCTTAGAATGAGAAAATCTTATGAAAATCTCATTGATAGAATTAAGAGAGATTTATCTATCTCTGAAAATTCTCACGTCAGTACAGTTTCTCCACATGATCATATCTCTAGAGTTAAAAAAGATCATTGTCTTGGGAGAAAATATTTTGGGCAGAAATTCACGAAGAGAAACATGAACTATGTTTCTGATATTCATTGTAAGCTAGAAAAAGCTTACTCCGATGCAACTTAGTTGTATCAAAATTGTGCACTCTCATCTTTTTGCGTGCTCTTATTCATGGATGGGATAGGCACAATATATATGGAGCATATTTGTTTGTGTAGTTGTTTATCAGAAAAGTTGTGACACTTTATGGATAGCTGCGAATCCATGGTTGTCTAGAAATGTTCATGTTTATCATGATCTTCCAAAAATAGGTTTTATTTGGAATTTTCGAATTTTAATAAACCTTCCAGCTTGAGAAGTTCGGACAAAGGAAACGAAATATATTCTTTAATATTTTCGGTTTCCCCTGATATCTTTCGGTCTGAAAGTTGTCTCTTTTTAAAGGGAAGCTATATCCTTCCTGTATTCTAATACCCTGATCAATCCTTATATATATATAACCGAGCATGCCTCCAATAACTCGCAATATATCAAAGGCTAATAAGGAGGAAGCTCAAAAGGTTAAAGATTGTCAAGGAATCAATACAGAGAGGAAGAAGAGAAACATATCAAATATCATGTCTGATTATGATTCTGATAGTTCAGTTGGATCACAAGATGAGTCATGTCTGTTGGCTTACAACCTACAAGATCCAACCAAAACCAAGTGGATTTGCTCTGATATTATGATTGACTATATCCAAGGTTTTGAGGAACTAAGAACCAATCTCATAATAATGGTTCGAAATCAAGATTGGCTCAAGGATAAGATTAAGGAAACAAAATATGATATTCTTTGACATGAAGGTTCAAGTTGAAAAGCTTGAGAAACGGGGAAGTGGTTGCGAGACAAGTCCCTTGAGACATGCTTTAAAAGTTTGAACACTGAAGAAACCTCAGTGAACAACAAGAGCACCACTAGAGATTAAGTTATATGCTGTAATACTTAATCCAGGAAAATAGACATCAATTTTTGATTTCTTTCAATGATTGTATTAGGTCTTTTATGAATAAAATTATTTGATTTATAATTTTTCTTGTGATAGTTTTTGTTTACATAGCATGTGCTTGAATGCTTTATGATTATTGCTATGTATGTTTCTGGGATGTTTGATTTAGTTTTTATTACCTTGATATTTGATCTCATAATGTAGTGAACCCTTATGGTTTGGGTGACTCTTTGATTTAGCATGATTAAGTTCTAGCCCATGTTGGTAGGCTTTATCAAAGGATCATGAGGGGTTCTGATAGAAACAATATATGTGAAAAAGTCACAATATGTTGAATCGGTTTTGGTTTAGCATAAAATCATATGTGTTTCAGGGTTTTCAACTTTTGCTTGCAATAGTTAAAAATCGGTTTTCAACTTTTGCTTGCAATAATTAAAAATCGGTTTTCAACCTTTCTCTGGTAAAGGTTGGTTGTTGTTATTCTTTTGTTTTGCATAAGGATGACAACATAATGATATTTCAATATCAATTCTCCCTGGAAGAAGATGCAAACATATTGGATAAGAGGATGCGAAATTTGAGATAACAATCTTGTTAGTTAATTGTTTTCTGTTTAAGAAAAGCCCGATTTTATTTCATATATTTATTGCTTTTGCTTAACAAAATTTCGGTACAATTGATGTTTTATTCCATTATGTGTGTATGGATGTGTGTGTGATTCAATTGTTTCAGTTAATAAAAACTCTTTGTAATCTTGCTTTATTGTGTGGTATCAATTGTTTAGGCTTACAAAATTTAGGGTGCAATTCTTTGTGCTTTAATGTCTATGTTGTTTCAATTGCTTTCGGTTGAGGTGAATAATTATGCAAGTTGATTTATTTTGGTTTGTATGAATTGTTTATGGATTAACGAAAGAAAAGGTTTACGGGATGAATTGTTTAGTCCAATTCGATTCCGGATAAGAGAAACTAAGTTAATTCTGATCTTAGTTAGACTTATCAAAGTGGAGGTTTCGGTTATTCGAGTCTAATCGAATGCCTTAACAAGAAATGCTAGTTAACTAACCTAGTATTTGTCTTGTTTAAAGGTTAAAGGTCTAAGTTATATGGATAATTAGAACCTGATGAGAAAAATAAAGTTATCTTTATTTTGGTCTAATCGAACAAGCGATTGTATTTGTACAATCGGTTTAGCAAAGGAACTAAAGTGCTATAGATGGTGGATTTTCGACAAAGGCTAAAATCGTAAACCCATACTTATATGTATTCCTGATCAAGCAATCGATGAATATTGAGGCTCATGTCTCTTATCTAAGCATGAAAGATCATGCTATAAGAATCTCTGACTGAGAATATTGTCTCTCAGAGTATATATGAATATGTAGTCTCTCAGCTGAGGCAACGGCATATCTCATGAATACTGAGCAATTTCAGTAACTACTTCTACATAGAATCGAAAGATTAGATGTCTCCTAGACAGCTAGACTGCTAGTATAAAGCAATAACGTCTTCAGGATGTAACAATGTTTTCCCTGACTATATGAAAGAAAATATGACGCTTCAACAAGCTCATATCACTCAATTTCTGAATAATTAATGCTCCTAGATGATCGTGCTAGTATAGAGCCATTAATTAATTATTCTCGAAATCAATAGATTCATCAACTGAATCCCTGAAAAATATTCAATATTTTCATAATATTTCGTTACTTCAATTTATGGTTCTTCTCAGCAGAATTTCATGGGTTAGTAATAAATATTCAACACACGGGCATCTGAGTTACCTTCGAGTAAGCCCCGACCAAAATGGTGTAAATGTATTCGACAAATAATGCATTAACAAACAACTGAATGAACAAACAAGTATTTCAAAATACGACGAGACGACGAACCTATGCAAATGGGAAAGAAAATAATAGTCAAGGCGCTAGGGACCGGCTCACCGGCCCGCCGATCATGCCGTGACCGGCCCCACGCCCAAATTCTATATTTTATCATATTTTATTATATTCCTTGATCTCATGAAAATCCTTTCATTTGAACAAATATCCTTCTTTTGAAGAAACCTAGGGCCGCACAACGGGTAGGGTGGGTAGGATATGGCCCATTTCGCCACCCTACCCGCCATGTGGCGGGTAATAAAATTTTACCCGCCACCCTACCCGCCATTAAACGGGTAAGATTTTACCCGACCCATTAATTGGCGGGTCGGGTAGGATAGGGTGGCGGGTATAACCGTTTTTTTTTTTTTTTCCTTTTTTCTACCAAAGCCAAAGCAGTAAGCACTCATTCCACACTGCAATATATATGATGCATATATGAAACCAACAACATAAAACAAGTAGAAAATAATGTTTGCAACTTCCTCGGTAAAACCCAATTGGAAAAAGAGTTTGCAACTCTTTTGCCGATCACTTGATTATCATAACCTGTGCAAACAAAATACATGAGATTTAGAGCAGCTAGCCCCAAGAAATTTCCTTCTTTGCCCGGTGCGATGACACATAACGAGATGACCAAAACCCTAACTATGATGTTCATATCACATAGCAATCCCAAGAACTCGGTGGATGGACCAGATCACCAAACAACTAGGCCTTCATGTAACCATATTCTTCAATCGTCAGTCTACGATGATGGAATAAGCACTAAGATCCCCAAATGACTCTCGCAACACACCAAAATTCAGTTAAATCTCAATAAGTAATAAGGATATGCCCAACAACTGCTTCTGGTAAACCAGCGAAACACTAAGCAAATAGTCTCAAAAGGGCATGTCCATTTCAAAGCAGATAAGTTGGTTATTTCCAGTTAGCTCCAACTGTTAAATCTAGACAGATACAACAATTAAAACACTGGGGATTGAACTTAAAACAGTTTTTATTCTGCGATGAGCAAATCCCATCTAATTTTACCCATAGAAACCATAAAAATCCCATCTAATCCCAAGTTATGAGCACTTTAGAATAATTTGATATAGTGCAAGTCTCAACCAAGGAATTGAATAATTTTTCAACCTAAACCAAGGAATTAACTAATTTTTAAACCTAAACATTCAGTCTCAACAGGCACCTCAGAGTCAACTTGTCAAAACCCCAGGCGCAACTCAATTATAACAACTGCAATGTACATTATCTTAGCAAAACAACAGTCTGAACAAGCAACTCAGAGTGAAGTTGTCACAACCCACAGGCACAACTCTGTGGGCGTTTTCTGAGCAAACAACAGTCACAACCAACACCATGAGTCAACTTGTCACACAACACACGGGTGTAACTAAAAGCTGTAATAACCGCAATGAGCATTTCCTGAGCAAACATTGGTCTTTACCAAGAATTCGAGTCAACTTGCCACAACCCACAGGCCACGCGGCGCAACTTTGTTTACAACTTCAATATGAGGTTTCTAGCAGCAACAACAAAGTGTCAACTAGGACCTCGAGTCAACTTGTCACACAACCCATTGAGACCATTTAACTACAATTTTATTTACACATAAGCTTAACTTGTTTACTAAACGCATTGTAATTAAAGAAAGGAATATAAGTGAAGATGAGGTATATAGTGCTATTAAGGAATATTAGTGAAGATGAGGTATATAGTGCTATTAAGGAGCTTGCAGGTGTGAACAAAATGTCGTATTTAAAAGAACTCTTTCTTACCACAAGGTGAGGTATTGTATATTAATCAGGGAAAGATTTTTCATACCTGACTCTAAGACGTCGTCCTCGTTCTCCTCATCTCCAAATGTAGAAGGATCCATGTCAATTGGTGTCCGCAACTTGATTTTGAAGTGAAATTAATGCTTCCACGATTCCGGGCCTTAAAGAGCTTTGGAAGTGACCCAAGATTCGCTTCCCGATGAAAGCAGATTCACTTGCAACTGACGAGACGGGAATCGCAAGTATGTCTCTTGCAATGAGTGACAGAATATCAAACCTTGCACCATTGATTTTCCACCAAGTCAATATATCAAATTTTGAACCTTGTTTCTTGTCTTTTGTTGGTGAGTAAACCGCTCGGATAAATATCTTTCTACCTCCGATTTGTCAAAATCCTCCATTATAGATGCCTGGGTTTTACGTTCTTCTCTATGTGCCTTATTTTTTTCTTTCTATGTATCGCCGAACTAGAACTCTCTTGACTAGGACTACCACCAGTTTCACCTACTGATTCTCGACGAGGCTAACACACTTCCAACACCTGTATATTCCGTCTTATAAGTTTGTATATAATTCATTGAAATCCTCTTTCACTTTATCTAAACATTTTTTTTTTACCAATTTTTGTTTCATCCAAGGAATATCATGCACAATCAAGTCTTCTAATATTACTTGCAATCCACGTTCTTTTTCTCGGGATCAAGAAGCACAACAATAAACATTAAAGGATTCATGTTTTCATACTCGACCCAATACTTGTTGTACTTTAGTAACATATTCTCACCCATATGGCTTAAGTAAGGATCATGAGCTTTTTGCCAATCATTTAAATCTCCACGGACATCACTAATTTCCTCCAAAAATGTATGCGAAGTGACATAGGTAGAACCTGAGAACTCAACAGTGGCTTCATAAAACACCTGTAGAAACAATACTAATTGTTATCTAAGTAAGCATCAAAAGTTTAGTGAATTCCATAACAGGTACCAAGTTTACTGGTCTAAGAAGTTGGGTACCCAGTTAAGCAATATAAAGAGTTGTTCTTGATATTAATGCTTCCCTAATATTTAAGAAATAATAGCTGATAATTACCATGAGAGCTAAAAAAATAATCACTCAAGAGCAAGTACATGTGAAATGTCTAGCTCATACCATTTATAACCAACAGAGGAAACATCGAGTTAGTCTTGTCTTCAGTGTTCAACTTGGAAATCTGTTTTACCTTCCAAATGAATGTAGAAGAACGAGATGAAGAAAGCTACTCTAATTTAGTTGCCATATTTAGTTTGTGAATAAGGTAGATCTTAGGAGTATCCTTTCACACAGCTTAGTAACAATAACACAACCCTTCATCCTTTCTAACACCAAGAGGGAATTATGATCGAGACATTATATGGTCACATTTCATTAACTAAGAAAGTGGGCTAATGTGTAAATGCATCCTAAGCCTACAGACACAAGAGTTATTTTTTATGTTGCCGAGACAGAGCATCTTAAATACAATGAAATATCATAAACCTGGAAAAGCATGGCCATATGGGTAAAAAATTCAACCGAAATAGATAAAGACATTTCGATTCAAGAAAAGAAACCATAAACAACAACCATTAACTTGTTTATGGTTTATAGATGGATTATAGATTATAGAGAGGGACACTGACATGATCGGTTCAAGCATTCGCAACTTGGCGTGAAACATTATGATTGATTCGATTGTATGTATTCTATTAGACCTTGTTTATGGTTTATAGATGAATCATTCTAATTTTCAGACCTTGTTCTGTTTCATGCAATCAGTTCTAAATTGGTTGATAAAAAAAGATAAAATACCTGTAAAAACTGAACTAGGACTCGAGCATTAGCCCAATCATACTTTTCAGGAGCATGCACGCGACGCTTTTTCTTCTTGGCTTTTCTCCGACCAGCTACGGGTTCTTCAGGAGCATCAGAATCAGATGAACTAGATTCTAATTCATCAGGAACATTTGTACTGTCAATGTCATCAATGTTAACACCCATTCTGGTTCATTGGGAATATCAAAGATAAACCTCTCACGAAATGCTTTATCTGACCGTGCTAGCCTTATAAAGGCCTTCTCATATTTTTCCGCTGCATCCAACATCAAATAAATTGAGTTCCATCTTGTCTTCACATCTAACATTAATCCCTTTCTACACTCAATTCTTTCGTTAAATACAGCTTCTAAGAACCTCTTCATCCTAGCAGGAGAGGCTGTGACGTATTTAACCACTGACCTGATTCTGGCCACTGAAGTATTATACTTCTTCAACCCATCCTTAACAACTAAAGCTAATACGTGGGCAGCACATCTGACATGCAAATGCTTACCTCCAACAATTGATGATCCCCAACTTACAACTCTCTCCTTGACATATTCTATTGCTTTTTTATTTGCATATGCATTATCAAGAGTGATGGTGAACACTCTCTCAAGCCCCCACTCGATCAAACACTTCTCCAATGTTCTTCCAATATGTTCACCTCCATGAATAGTGATTAAACAAAAACATATGATTCTCTTGTGTAGCTTCCATTGGTCATCGATAAAGTGGGCAGTAACTACCATGTAGTTGTAGTTCTGAATGGACGTCCAAGTATCTGTTGTGAGACAAACTCTAACCTTGTTTACCTTGAAATAGTTCACCAACTTGGCCTTTTCAGTCACAAATAGCCTGCATATATCACGATAGACGGTCATCCGAGATGGAAGTTTGAACCTCTGCTCAAGATACCTACAAAATGCTATGAACCCTTCACCTTCAACCATTCGAAAAGATTTTTCATCTGTGATAATGAAATTTATCAAGGCTCTCCTACATGCTTCTTGACAAAACGTAGCCCCATCCATACGTTGTTGATCTCCCAGAGTGCTAGGTTGACCGAGAGACTGTTGTCCCAACTGTGTATCCAAATACTTTTGACACTTAGTCAAATGCCAGTTCAAATTAGATGTTCCATACTCCTTACCACCAGCCTTATATTTACCACCTTCACAGTAGTTACACTTCCCCCATGTAATACCATCTTCATCAACACTCCTTTCGAAATGATTCCATACCCAAGATGTTCTCTTCCGCTTCATACTTTCTCTGACATCAGTTTGAGAAGATGGTGGAGGTGGAGGTGGCGGAGATACAACAACTCTGGCCTTTTGTTGCACAGATTGAGATGTAGCTTGAGATGGAATATGAGCTCTCGTTGAAATCACTTCTGTAATCTCAACCATGTTTCCTCACACTAAGCCTGCACAAACTAAACCATGTTTAGTGACTTTTCCTGATGTGAAGATCAATCTCAATAAGGACTTTTGATTGACTGCACAAACTAAACCATGTGCAATACGACAAGACGAAATGATAACAGTGAAAGAAAATAGTCTAAAGGCCAATACATCGATCGATGTTCCATATATTTGTGTCTACTGAAAGGAAGTATGTATCAATGTCAGTCAGCAAAAACTCAAATTGTCAACAAAAGTTTGGAATCCTTTCACCCGTGACTGCTTTAATATATTGTGAATTGCTGCTATTTGTATTCATGTCTGTCTATATCTACCATACATTCTATATATGTCAACAAAATCAGGAACTAAATTACATGAATGAGTCACGAGAACCAAAATCCTTGTTTGTATGTATCGACATACATACGTATATTAAACTATATAAATGTGCATGATTATGCAAGATGTTGCAATCACAATACCAACAAAATACTTCCATACATCAATATCACTTGAGCTCAACAAAAATCTAATAATTACTTAAAAGATCTTAGAGATAGTATCAACACTTGATTGACCGACCCTTTGCCATAGGTAAAAATGCTTGGTAAAATTTGACAATCCTTCTTGGGATCACACAATTTCTTAGTAACAAGTAAAGTTTCATTAAAATGAATCACAAGTTGTTCACTTCACTTTCGAACAAAAAAGAGTAAATGCACGAGAGAACATCTCTCTGGAGTTTGAACCACAAATCTAAGCAAACAAACATTAAATGCACAATAAAGGAACACTGAAACATTTGAAGCACACTGCTAACCCTGTAGCATCACATAGGAAATGCAGCACATTGCAAGCCCTGCAGCCTTACAAGTTACAAGTTACAACTTACAACCAGTATTAAGGAATGCTACTACTACACTGCTAACCCTGCAACATCACATAGGAAATGCAGCACATTGCAAGCCCTGCAGCCTTACAAGTTACAACTTACAACCAGTATTAAGGAATGCTACTACAAGTTACAACTTTTCATTGTGTTTTAGCACAAAGAGGATCTTCAATAACACCAATCAATTCATCAAAATTTGATTTTACATAGCAGTTCAATTCTATTTAAACTAAGCATAAACTATCAACATAAAGTGCTTTCAGAACATTATTGAGATATAAGGATGTTCAGTGATTCATAACTATACAGGAGGCCGTAATCCAGAACGGGTGGCTTGCTAAGATATATGGTTCAGTGATAAAATTTACACCAAAAGACGATTGGGAAAACATGAGCTCCTAGACTAGTTTTCAGTAATACAAAGTGATAAAATCTAATTAAACAATAAGTTGTACTAACCCAATGTCTAAAGAAGTTACCAATTTTTATGTATACACCGGTTCAAATTCCATCTAATTGATGAGAACCCAGCCAGGGATACTAACCCAATGTCTAAAGAAGCTACCAATTTTTATGCAATTACACAAATACACCTACAACAAATCTATGAAAAAAAAAAACAAATTAATCAAATTGAACATCATTCACTAATTTCAGAGACAACTATGAATATCATGTTAGCACTGATTCACAGTAAATCGAATCTACTCCCAAAAAATTCACAAGCATACATGGGTCAAACCTGAAACCACTCACACATAAATCGTAGATGAGAACTCGATGTGACCCATTCAGATTATTGATTTTTTTTTAATGAATTATGGGATTACCTAAGATTGGACGTCAATTCAAAACTTCTCCATAAGATTTGCTGGAATTAGATTATTAGGGTGTAAACGAACCAACTGAGTAAAGGGTTTTCACCGAGACCTTGAAAGATGAACGTGAATTCGAGAGGAGTAAGGTCTAGGGTTTGAACTGGGAAAGGCGCTGATGGGTTTATCTTCTGTTCGATTTGAGGGGAACAACAAAGAACAGAAAAGAGTAGCCAGATTAGATAGGTATGAAAAATCAAACTTCATCTTTGCCCTTGGTAAGTTTAAAAATAACGAAAACATGGGCAGGAGAAAAAAACAATGGAAGGGTTATTTTGTCTTTTCAATATTAGGCGGGTAGGGTAGGATAATTTCGTGCTTTACCCGTCATCCTACCCATTTAACAACGGGTAAGAAATCTCTAACCGTCACCCTACCCGCCAAATAATGGGTAGGATAGGATACGGTTAAAACACTGGCGGGTAAGGTAGGATTGGCGGGTATGGGTAGGGTATGTGCACCCCTAGAAACTCCTCAGTTTCATGGTGTTTCCTTCACATTGAGGAAATAATATAAAATTAGGGAAAATATTGTGGGGCCGTGATTATTAGCCAACCGGCCATGCCTTGATCCCGGCCGGCCCCACACTTCATGGTTCCTCATTATTTTATTATTATTTCCCTAATCTCATGGAAACTCCTTAATCTCATGATATTTCCTTGATCCCATGAAAAAAATAATATAAAATTAGGAAACCCGTGGGCCGAGCCATAGCCCAGGCCGGCCATGCCCTAGCTGGCCCAACACGCCCTATTTTATTATTATTATATTTTTCATGTTTCCTTAATCCCATGAAATTCCTTGATTTCATGATGTTTCCTTCAAATTATGAAATTCCTTCAAATTATGGGAAAATACACAAAAAATACATAAAATTAAGGAAACATGCGGGACCGGGCCCAAGCTGGCCGGTCCCACAAACCCCTTATTTTTTATTATTATTTTTATATTTCCTTGATTTTATGAAATTCCTTGATTTCTTGATATTTCCTTCAAATTATGAAAATTCTTTCAAAATTATGAAAATCCCTTCAAATCATGAAATAATACATAAAATAAGGGAAAACTCACAGGACCGGGCCCTAGCCGACCAACCATGCTCAAGCCGGTCCCACATGCCCTTATTTTATTATTATTAATACTTTTGTTTCCTTCATCTCATGGAAACTCTTTGATTTCAACAAAACTCCTTGCTTTCAACAAACTCTTTGGTTTTATCATATTTCCCTAAAATCATGAATATATTATAAAAAAATAGGGAAAATACCGTGGGACCAGGTTCCTTAGCCGGTCGGCCATGCCTTGGCCATAGTCGGTCCCACACTTCATGATTCCCTCATTTTCTATTATTTTCCTTCATCTCATGAAGGTTTTGATTTTTCACAAAACCCCGATTTCTTCATATTTTCTCAAAATGTTGCTCAAACGCACATTTTAAAATATCAAAATTCTCAGAATTGAGATATGGACACTTTGGTGATGTGAGCATGTTACCTTGACCAACCAAGGTTGGCTCTTCGGCTTGCAATAAACCGGTCCCACGTATTCTCATGATTTGACCCAATTTGCACAATTGCACGTATTAGGTCCAAAACTCTTCCAAACAACTTGGAACTTCATGGAACGATCATCATTTGATCCCAGTGAACACCCGGGCAGTTTCATGACCCCGGGTCGGTCCCTCATCTCTTCATAATTAATTGGGTTTTATCACCTAAGGTTCATCATTATTTTAACAAATGATTAAACCAGCATTTAATCATCCTTTCATCAACAAATTAACTGGTCTTCAGGAGATCTTGATATTTGCTCACGTGAGCATCTGGGAACTACATGGTCGACCCTTAATCCCATGTAGCCGGTCCCTATGTGGTTAATTCTCAATAAACCATCAATAAATCATCAGTTGATCAAATTAGGGTTTTGAGTCCAAGGTTAATGATTCCAGATTCAAACACTAATAATTTTACGTTGATCCCGTGATCAACATTTTATTTATCATACTCGGTTCAATTGCCGATTATTCTCGATTTAATATTTTATTTGGTCATGTTACCATAATTCATCAAACGAGGAATATTTGCTCAGATGAGCAATACTTGCTCAAATCAAATAATATTGGTTCAACTATCAATATTCAACAATTCATCGAATGAGCAATATTTGCTCACGTTAACTTATTCACACATCATATCTCTGTCTCAACATACATGTTCAATTCATGAGTCTCAGAACATTTCCAAACCACGTTCGACTCAACAATACAAGGACTCATCGTCCCATGAAGTCATGAAGTCAACAACTGACTAACTAAATACACGTATGCCTTGCAGACTCCATGATGAGTGCCAAATATTGCATATTTATACATCTATTTATTGGCATTTTACTCATCTTTTGTGCTCAAGAATTAGATATTATCCCAAATTCTGTATTTTCTTTGTTTTCAAGAATAAATATTTGTATTAATTAATTTTGTGTTTTTAGGTAATAAATAAAGCTCGGAGAAATTGAGGAACCAAAAGAGCGAAGAATGGGAGACGAGCATCTATGGAGCAGATAGCCAAAGCCCGCGCGCGAATCGGTTGCAACCCAACAAGGAAGACATGGGCTCGAGCTATACATCTCCGACCAACGACCCGGATCCGAACCCGCTCATCCCGAGCCGTTAAGATCTTCACTCACCACATCCTACGCTCGCTCCGACTTCCTCATCATATCTTGATGCGCTCGCTCAACACCAAAACACTCCGAGTCTCTCTCAGCCGTTAAGATCTTCACTCACTACATCCTACACTCGCTCAGCCCGTTCCATCAGCACTTGATGTGCCCGCTTCAAAGCGAAGTTCTCTAACCCTATACCCTAGTCGACCCACCTCATTTCTCTTCTCCATCCTCTCTTTCTTCCCCCGACACAACTCTGCAGAACCCATTCACCCCTTTCTTCCCCGACCATACCGATCGCCGCCCCGCAAAACCACCACCTCCATATCCCGTCACCACAACAACTTCTCCATCAAAGACAAAGAGCCACCTTCTCCCCCTAGTTTTCTCTCTATCTCACTCATAGCCTCTTTCCTAGAAGCTAAGACTGAGATAGGAAGAACTAGGGTTAGGGTTTCTCTTCAATCAATCAAGGGAGCTCAGAGACGATCGAGTAGAGCCAACAACCGATGCAGAGAGTATGGGTGAGAGGTTATTGCATTTAATTTCTATTTTAAAGAGAATTAGGGTTTGATGTTTTGGGAATTCTGTGCATGTATAAATAGAAGAGGTAGAGGATGATTTTGGGCATGCCTGGGCTAGCCAGAGCACCACTTTAGTTCAATTTGTAGTTTAATTATCTTTTTAATTATGTGTTACTTTAATTTCTCAGGGTGTTTGATGAAACCCCTGATTTTCATGTGAAGCATGTCCGCCTTGGTATGATTCTTTTTGTGAATATTATGATTAGGGTTAGTAATTGACTAGTGAGTTTATAAGCCTGTGATGAGTGGTACTGTAAGAAGACCACTCATACTAGGGGTGAATTAACACACTTAGTTAACAAACATCCAATGTAGACCTTCATAGGAAGGCACAAGATCATAGCCAAAGATATATGGCCTGAGCATGAGATTGGAGGAGGAATCTTCACCCTGATACTTTCCAATTTGTTACAATTTAAATGTTACCTTAGTTTAGTGTCACATTTCAACCTAGTCGCATCGACAAACCTCAATTTATGTTACACCTCTAGGAATTCAGTAGAAGAAAGCTTAAGATCAACCCAGCACCACAAGTCCTTGTGGGATCGACCCGTATTTGCTGGTCTTGCTTGTAGACACCGTGCACTTGCGGTTATAACAAGTAGGCCATAAAATCAACCCCTTTCCAGGCCTACCAAGTTTTTGGCGCCGCTGTCTTGGGGACTTGGCGTGTGCCCTGTTGATTTTTGTTATTTCTTCACTGAATTTTCTCCCCTGTACATATTTGCTTTGAGTTATTTGCTTTTAATCCTTTATCAGTATAGTGTAGCTGTTAGTTTTCTTATTGTTTGCATCTTCATTGCATCTTAGTGTTCACCCCCGCATTTCATAATTTAGTTCCTTTCAACCGTATCCCGTAATCTCGCATATACTTTGTATCATTATTTAGAAGTATAACTTAACATAGCTTAGGTTCTTACAGTTCTATCTCATATACCTTGCATCCGTAAGTTTGTTGTAATTCTGTAGATTGTAGCATAGCATGTACATTCTGTAGATTTCTTCCATCTGTTATGAGAAGCTTAAATTTGTAGTGTCTTAGTGGTCTCTTGTTTTTACTTCATCTGCACATCTGAGCACTGAAGCTTGCTGTTGAGAACAGGTACACACATCCTCTCCGCCGAGCAAGCCAAAGGAAGGGAAGACAAGAAGCGATTCAAAGATAGCCACTCTGGCCGCAACCGATACCCGTCACAGCTGCGCCCGAGCTGCGAAGTGGAGGTTAGCCAAAATTGCTACTAAACTGTGCATAACTAAAAACCTGCTGAGATTATTAGCTCCATGTGTATGCTTCTCAAACCCTGAATTCTTTGAGAATTGATTGTATGCTTGCTGAGATTTGGGATCCTTGTGTATGAGCTGTGGAATTGAGGTTAACTAATCCGTGTATGACCTGTGCATGCCTGAATTTGTGCTGAGCAACTTACTTGGTGCACCTTTGAGTCATTACTCACATGAATGCATGATAAACCATACTGGTTTGTGAATCTGTGCTCCTCTACTATCAGCCCCTGTAGCTGTAATTTTGAATCTTGAATCGCTCTGTGACATCTATAACCCTCAGCTTCCATCTGCTCTGAGCCGAACTCCAGCCCCTGAAGCTGTGAGTTGAGCTGCAGCTTGGATAGCCAGACTAGCTGCACAACCCTGGGCTTAGACTTGTGCTGTGTGAACTTGCCAATCTGTGCACCAAATTGTTGTTTTCTCTTGTGCTTGGCCCGACTAGGGCTGCACATAAGTCGCCAATCAGTGCATGAACTGAGCTTCACTCAAGCCTGTAACCTGCCAACCTGTGTTGTGCACAAGTTGTGTGCTCTGCCCATATAAACTAAGCTGTGCTGTGTACAGCTTGTGCTTAACCCTGCCAGCACTCATATAACTTGTGCTGTATAGCAGCAAAAAAGCACACTTCTGTGCTTAGCTTTGAGAAGTTGGGTGTTAGTTTTGTGAGTTGTAACTCACTGAACTCTGCAATAAACCAAACTGTCACCTGGGCTACTAATTGCCAAACTAAACCGAGCAACCGGGGCTCTACACACAACCAAGCCCACATAAGCCACACTGCTGGGCTTTGCACAAATCTGAAGCCCACAACCACTAGACCTTGCTTTGCATCTGAACCCAACTTAAGTTGAGCTGCTGGGCTTCTTACAAGCTTGTTCTTTGCACCAAACTGAAGCCCAATAAACCAATCTGCCCACAAAAACCAAACTGAATCCCACAAAAATCGGGCTTTGCATACCCTTTGGGCCGTGCATTTGCGTCACTTGGGCTTAGCGTCCTCGTTTTGGAGACTTCATTGGTCATTCATGCTTTATGTGTGCTAGGCTATTTGCGTTGCTAGACCATGTCAGGATTTTGGTCTCGCATCCTGGGATGGAAACAAATCCATTAGAGAGCTTGCTTACGGGCATGCTTCACAGTATGAACTCCCACATACCATAATGATTTTAGGGAATATTATGAGCCTTCTCGTGGCCCCGACTTCACATACCCTAATCATTATGAGCACATGTATCATTCACCACAAGTTGAAAATGAACAATTTTCTCATACCCAGTCATCACTTCTCGATCAATTAGAAGCTCAAGTATCTGCTTTAGAAAGGCAATTACATGAGAAATCTGTCAAATCTAACTCCCCTAGGCAATCTGAAACGCATGCTTGTACCTTATGTGTTAGCTTAGACCACCCTGCTGAGAACTGCTATATTTTGCATGAGTTTAGGCAGTCTAGGGAAAGCCAAGATAACCATGCACACATGCATCATCCATCACAGTGGGAAGTTGAACAATGTTATACTCCCCCAACCCCTTGTATCTGATCACTAATGGAAAAGCTCATAGAACAAAGAAATGATATACTTAGATGGAAAGCATTGCATGAGCATCCCTTCTCTAGTGAACCATATGCACAACCATACACTGAATATGAACCTAATCTAGAGGTAAATGAGTACACTAGAAATGCTAATAGGGAAATGCATTTTTGTTATGATGATGATGATGATGATTATGATATGTTAGAAGAGCATATGCATGCAGAAAATATGATGGAATCTTTTGGTTCAGAGACGTTAGGCGTGTCTTCTGTGAACCCTATGAATGATACCTCTTCTAATATTCATACATGTGATATTAACTCTGAGCTTGGTTTTGTGAAATTCTTCAGTGAATATGAGCATGCTTCACAACTTGTTTGTGACTTAGGAAAGGATGAATCTTCTGTTGACACTAATGTTCTTTTGGATCATGATATTATTGTTGTGTCTGATTCCCTGCCCATATCACAATATGTTGCCTCCTCGATGAGTATGACATGGAAAGTGATGAATTGTTCTATCTTTGGTGAGCATGATTTACCTTCTTCGACCTTAGGAAAGTGCATGATGGTGCAAATGATCTTATACATGAAAACAACTTAGATGTACCTAATCTCTCTCCTAAGGCAGATTGAAACTCCTCCACCAAACCTAGGTGTAGTTTGTAACAAAATTGCAAAACCAACTTTTTCGAAAATGCCTAATTTAGGCCTAGAACTTTGTGCTTCCCAAGTCCTCTTGGACTATTTTGCATCAAAGTATAACACCATTAGGGAACCTCAGTTGGAATGTGTATGTCTGCCTGTTCTTAGCAAAACTCATTTTGAGTTAGACCTTTTGCATGATGTACCTTTAAAATTGCAAGATTTTGTGCTCACAAACACATCCGTTGCCAAGTTTAGGTTTGGGGGAAACTCATTCCATATGCGCTCTTACTTGCACTCTCATTTTATATCTGTGTAAGGTTTGTTGATGTTTGTATATATTTTCTATTGGGTTGATCCTCAACTCTTTAGATTGTTGGTATATGGTGAATTTTCATTGTATATAATCCAAGAGGACACTTGTTAAATTTTCTTTTCTTGAATCGGTTGAGTCTTCTTGTACATATTTTGTGCTAATCCGATATGATCTCCACGAGAATGTTGGATTCTAGCCTTGACAAATGAAGCTCTAACCTTGCTCCCCGCCGACATCCCAGGTAATCTCTTCCCCTTTTCTCTTATCGACATAGTTCTCATGGTATGTGACTCGTTTAAAATTTTATCATCTGTTGACACATTGAGGACAATGTTTGATTTAGGTTTGGGGGTGCATTTGCATTTAGAGTTTTTAGTCTTTCTTTTAATCTAAAAAAAAAAAAAAAAAACTCTTTTTGTAAAAACCTCCAACTTTTAGAGATTTTAGAGTCACTAGCATGCTTCTAGCTATGTTTACATAGAGAGTCTGACCGAAATAACAGAACTTGGAAGTACTAGAAAACACAATCGGGTTTCTTAGTTGATTAAAGCGTTAAAGTTGGATTTAACCATACCGGAGGGCGAATTAGGTGTTGTTTAGATATTCGGTAGTAGAATTGTGATCACCCATAGTGGAGACTACCCATTTTACATCAAGTGAGGCACCAACCTTCAATTTTTTGCAACTTTCTAGAAAAGTCGTTAGAGTGTGTGTCACCGTACGTCAATTCGGGTAGAATGGTGAGCTACCCAACTTCGCACCAATTTCATAGCACTATTTTTGATCTCTTGAGTGCTAGTTTTTGTCAATCATGAGGGTGACGTCTAAAGATGAAAACTCCTTCTAAATATCGATTTGCAGTTAGCATCACTCTCTCTCTCAATCAACAGACCCATAGAAACACATCATCGTCGACAAGCGGAGCAACATCAGAATATTTGAAGAAAAGTTGAGATAGTCCAAGGTTTACAAGCAACAAAGAAAAGAAAAGAAAATAGGATGAGAATTAATGAAGTTTGTGAAAAATTGAGTTTTATTGTTTTATTATTTATGTTAATACCAAAAAAAAAAAAACAAAAAAATTATGTGTTGTATTATTATTTTCAATTCATGTACTTTTATTTCCAAAAAAAAAAAAAATTGTTCCGTTGCCGGTCTTATGAGATTGAAGACCGAAGATTGAAGTTCGTTTTTATGGTCATCTACAGTTGAAAAAAAAAATAAAGTTCAGAAGTTCGTCATCTACAGTTGAAGACCGAAGATTGAAGACGTTTTTATGGTCTTATGAGAGAGTGATATTAATTGCCGATCGGGTGAGAAGTGAGTGAGTACTCCCATCCTTGCTAATGGTTGATTTCCTTTCTTAGAGATCATCGGAAAAGATTCTTTTTGTCCACAACTCGTGGAGTCTCGTAATTTATTTCGGAAGGTTATCCTTCTTACCTACAACGTGTGCAGGATTTCTCTCTTTATTCCCGCTGCACACATGAGAGACTAAAAAGCGATCTTTTTGAGTGCAATCATCATAAAACCCTAATAGTGAGGCGAAGTCGAGGCTTATGATCACAATCGAATCCGAATTCTTTCATATGGTATGGTTACTTCTCGCTCAAGACTTAAGGATGAGAATGCGTTCTTTGGTAGTTCTAACTTCTTGTTACTAGCATGCAGAAACTCTATGTCCTCATAGCTTCTTGGAGGCTTGAGACTCTTTTACACTACGAAGTTGGAGAAGGTTTTGTGGGTACACCTCTGGTAAACCCTCACGAGACTACAACTCGTCCACTAGGGACACCTAGGGGTTTAAAGGCTTAGTGCATACGCTAAATGCATTCGAGAGACTGCGACAGGTATAGTTAGGATTTCTTAATTTTGTTTCACTTGAGGACAAGTAAAATTCAGGTTTGGGGGTATTTGATGAGTGCCAAATATTGCATACTTATACATCTATTTATTGGCATTTTACTCATCCTTTGTGCTCAAGAATCAGATATTATCCCAAATTCTGTATTTTCTTTGTTTTCAAGAATAAATATTTGTATTAATTAATTTTGTGTTTTTAGGTAATAAATAAAGCTCGGAGAAATTGAGGAACCAAAAGAGCGAAGAATGGGAGACGAGCATCTATGGAGCAGATAGCCAAAGCCCGCGCGCGAATCGGTTGCAACCCAACAAGGAAGACATGGGCTCGAGCTATCCATCTCCGACCCACGACCCGGATCCGAACCCGCTCATCCCGAGCCGTTAAGATCTTCACTCACCACATCCTACGCCGCTCCGACTTCCTCATCATATCTTGATGCGCTCGCTCAACACCAAAACACTCCGAGTCTCTCTCAGCCGTTAAGATCTTCACTCACTACATCCTACGCTCGCTCAGCCCGTTCCATCAGCACTTGATGTGCCCGCTTCACAGCGAAGTTCTCTAACCCTATACCCTAGTCGACCCACCTCATTTCTCTTCTCCATCCTCTCTTTCTTCCCCCGACATAACTCGCAGAACCCATTCACCCCTTTCTTCTCCGACCATACCAGTCGCCGCCGCAAACCACCACCTCCATATCCTGTCACCACAACAACTTCTCCATCAACACAAAGAGCCACCTTCTCCCCTAGCTTCTCTCTATCTCACTCATAGCCTCTTTCCTAGAAGCTAAGACTCGAGATAGGAAGAACTAGGGTTAGGGTTTCTCTCAATCAATCAAGGGAGCTCGAGACGATCGAGTAGAGCCAACAACCGATGCGAGAGTATGGGTGAGAGGTTATTGCATTTAATTTCTATTTTAAAGAGAATTAGGGTTTGATGTTTTGGGAATTTGTGCATGTATAAATAGAAGAGGTAGAGGATGATTTTGGGGATGCCTGCCAGCAGCTGAGCACCACTTTAGTTCAATTTGTAGTTTAATTATCTTTTTAATTATGTGTTAATTTAATTTCTCGTGGTGTTTGATGAAACCCCGATTTTCATGTGAAGCATGTCTGCCTTGGTATGATTCTTGCCGTGTATATTATGATTAGGGTTAGTAATTGACTAGTGAGTTTATAAGTTCGTGATGAGTGGTACGTAAGAAGACCACTCATACTAGGGGTGAATTAGCACACTTAGTTAACAAACATCCACCGTAGACCTTCATAGGAAGGCACAAGATCATAGCCAAAGATATATGGCCTCGAGCATGAGATTGGAGGAGGAATCTTCACCCTGATACTTTCCAATTTGTTACAATTTAAATGTTACCTTAGTTTAGTGTCACATTTCAACCTAGTCCCATCGACAAACCTCAATTTATGTTACACCTCTAGGAATTCAGTAGAAGAAAGATTAAGATCAACCCAGCACCACAAGTCCTTGTGGGATCGACCCGTATTTGCTCAGTGCTGCTTGTAGACACCGTGCACTTGCGGTTATAACAAGTAGGCCATAAAATCAACCCCTTTCCAGGCCTACCACTCCACACTTACACGAGACATCAATCGTGTCACATGGGGGGATATTAACTAGGGTTTTGGTCTGGCGGTCTACGGCACGTGTGTTCATACACACGATGAGAATGTGAGCAAGTCGTGCAATCAATTGAAGGAGTTAACAAAGTAGTGGATGAAAAATCAACCAAGTCTCTGCACGATGAGGAACTGGTTTCAAACACGATTTCCGTTTCCCCACTCTTCAATTCCATCAACTGTCACACTTCATGGGATCATGGTGTCTATAATTCCAGCAATATAAATAAATCTCTGAATCATGATTGAAAAAAGGATAATCTCTGGTCAAACCGACAACACGAGATTAACAATCCAACTCTCAATAGAGCAAATTCAATCATTCAGAATTTATCTTATTTTCAGAATACACAACACACCAACAATCTTCGATCACCATTGATCTCACACATTTCTCGGCTTCCTCCTGTGACCTGCACCGACCCATCCTCTCTTGTGACCGAATTTACTCTGGAACGGCCATTGTCTTGGTTTAGGCCGGTTCAAGGAGTCTCCTCCGCGCGATCATCTTTTCAATTCCGTAAAAACCAGCGAATCGTTTTTCCCCATCTACAGATTGGAGACCACAGTGGGAGATCATTCCCTCGGTTGCAAATTCACTTATCACAAAGATGGTCGGTCTTAGGTCCGGTTCAGTTACCAACCCGGATTCAACACCCGGTTCTAATATTGCAAGCTCCAGTGGTACTGCTGACACCACTCCTCCGGTGCAACTTGCCACTACCACTCCTCCAGTATGACCTGCCACTACCACTCCTCCGGTGCAACCCGCCACTACCACTCCTCCGAACGCTGGTACTAGCACTGGAGCCATCAATAATCCACTCTTCGGTCGGTCTCCCGAAGAAGTCAGGGAAAATCCACCTACCATAGGTGACTTCATGAAAGTGCAAGAAACTCTTGACAAAAATCGGTCGATATGGCTGCCACTCAAAAAAGAACTATTCAACTATCTCAAGACTCTCACAGACAAGGTGTCAGAGAAAACTCAAGAGAAAGGAAAAGCTAAAGAAAAGTCTTCAGATGGTGATCCCGAAGTTACTCCGATCCATGTAGTAGATGATGAGGAAGTTCCTAAGGCTGCAGATGATCCACCCGCGAAAGAGCCATCCAGTTTCATCACTCGTGAGGACTTGGAACGACTTTTGGAGGATCGTGGAAAAGATAAAACGCCTTCTGAGCATCGTCACCAACCTCCATACCCTGCTACTACGCAAAGAATTCCTCTGCCAAAAGGTTACACCTCTCCAACCTTCACACTTTATGATGGAACATGCAACGTTTGAGAACATGTTTCTCGGTTTCTGGAAGCACTGGGTGAACATGAGCACAACCATACTGTCCGTCTGAAGGAATTTTCAAAGTCTCTGCAGGGTAGAGCATATACCTGGTACAACAACATCGCACCAGGAAGTATCAAAAGTTGGGAAGAAATGGTTAATGCTTTCTACAGGAAATACTTCTTCGTTTCAGAGCAAATCACCCTCTCTGACCTCGGAAGGATGTTTCAAAGGAGCAACGAACATCCTAACGATTATGTAAAAAGGTTCAGGGTTTAGGCCTTGGATTGCCATGATCCGAATATCACAGAGCAACAACTCGTGGACTTGTGCATCAACGGAAAGATCCCAGTCTATAGAGCTTTATTGGAAAATCTCAGGTTCCAGACTTTCTCAAACTCCATGAAGCAGCCAAGAGATCAGCAACTACTGCACCTGCCCTATTAGAAATGGATAAGACTATGAAGGTTGAAGAGCCACGGGAGACTCGGGGTAGCAGGCGCCTAATTAACAAACAGTACAACCTCTAACCTTCCACAAATGTTGTTGCAGAAGGGAGTAAGCGAAAAGCCGAGCCACAGCGCAAACATACTTCCTCAACCCCTTCAAAGGCGCAAAGGAAGGATAATGTTCAAGTTCCTGCTCAACACACAGAAGCTGATCCAGAGGTACCTGACTTTCCCTGTTCCATTGAGGAAGTTATTGAACTTCTAGACGCCTGGGTTCAAGACGGCGCGATCAAGCTCCCATATGTCAAGAAAGAACCAACTGAAGAAGCCATGGAAAATCCTCGTTACTGTCGCTTTCATAGGTTTGTCAACCATCCCACAAGTGATTGCGGAACTTTGAAGCGCATATTCAAAGAAAAGATCGAATCAGGAGAACTCAACATGGGGACTGAAGGAGTACACAGAGATCCTCTCCCTGTCAGAACCTTCACTCCTTCTGAACCACCTGTCAAAGAAGCAGTTCAATCCTTAATTGAACATATCTGTGAATTGTTATACTTATCAAAAGCCCAGAGGAGATACATGTTCGCTGCACTGAACCACATTGTGTCAGGAAAGCTTTTGCTGATCCAAGAAGCGTTCCATGAGCCGCCCTCAATAACAGATGAAGAAATGTACGACTGGGGACTCCTCACCACAGTCCATCACAAGGGAAACGAGTTCAAATGAGTATTGATTGATGTCGGCACGCCTGTTAATATTATCCTCCGAAAACTCTCAGAGCTGCTTTGGTATCACATGACAAGAAGCCATTCATGCTCCAGTAACGATTACAGATCATTAAGGAACACCCAGAGATGCTTATGACCACATCACCCTCAAGTTGAACATAAACTCAGCGTGGACAGAAACAAAATTTTTCATAATTCGAGAAGATCCAGGATATGATATGATTCTTGGACGAACATGGATTCACACTGGAAAGGTAGCACCAACACCTTCAGTTGCACATCTCTCTATTGAAGAAACCTCTGATTCGGAAGAAGATACTTCACCATTCGAGTATTTGAAGGAAGTCAGAGCCCTAGCAGAGTTAACACAAAAACCTGAAGAAGATGCAAACGCTTTCATCAGAAGGTTTCGCACTCAGGCAAGTCTTATTCCTCCTCACGTGTCTATATCATCAGTTTTCAAATATGCTTATTTGATCCGAGGACTTTACTCCACCAACAACTTAGCAATTGCAAAATACTATGAATGGATAACCTCGCCCCATCAATATTTCACCAAATGTCTAAGTTCAGAGCTTCTTCAAACCGAACATATCATCAAAAAGTTTATTGTTGAAGACATAGCCAAGCATGATAAACAGTGCCTCAAATACTCTCCTCTGCATGAGCGTCCATACATACCACAGCCGTGGAACTCCATTGCACGAAGAATTCCAAACCAGCAGAAAATATTCAGGGCACGAAAGTTCAAGTCTAACAAATTCCAGGAAGGAGATTTGGTTCTCAAAGCAACTAAGCGTAACTCATATTCTGCAAAGAATTCCAACTGGGAAGGACCCTACATGGTCTCTAAGTCTGTTGGTGGTGGATACTACAAAATGATCAACATGAATAACAAGGAAAGCGTGGCCGTGATACATGAGAATTGGCTCAAGGCCTTTAATGTCTAAGGTTTTGGATATTCGAGGTATTAGATGTTCATGGCATGAACACCTAAAATATTTGGCATTTAGAGTTTTCTTTCATTGTATTTCAATTTTTCCAAAATGTTTGCATTCAAGAATTTAAAACCAAAGAATTTATCAAAATTAGGTTTACTTAAAGAAAATCTCTATCAAACCCAAAGAAAATCCTCAATCATCTACCGATCCAAAACCAATCAAAACCAAAAATAAAACCTCACATCTCTCAGAAGTTCAGAAGTTCAAGATATTATGAAAAGAAATCAAAGGAAATCAGCAAAGAAAGATTTTTGCTCCCTCGCATCCTTCAAGACTTGCAAAACCGCCTTCTCCATGTTCGGCTCTTGAGTCGGTTTTGGCAATTTTGTCTTCCTTTTCCATCACAACATCATTGGGAAAGGGTATGTTATTCTCACATGAGTCCTTAATAGCATTCATCTTCTTACGGAGCCACTTCACATTGAAGCCAAGTCTCTCAGAATTCTCCAAGTTGAACTCCCAATCAAAGAGTACATCTGGAGTCACAATATTTATATCTCTAGTGCATATATCGCTTACAACACGCAAGATAACACTTACTTGCATGGTTAAGGAATAAGCACGCTTTAGGTCTCTAGTAACGACGATGTGACCAAATTTCTTCCATATTTTCTCGTATAAGTTGGCATATACAATGGGAACGCCGAATCCACCAACTAGTTCGTGGTATGGGAGTGATGCATCAAACGGAGGATCTAAAGCAACTCCTACACTTGGGTATTCATGCACCACTATACGGTTTTCAATCACTGGGACGATCTCTACAACAACAGTTTCTTCAGTCTCTTTTACTTGCGGCTCAGATTCTTTCATCACTAAAGCAACAACAATCGAGGTATCGATCCCCTTAATTGCATCAGCAACAACACTCTCATGGCCCTGAAGTGCAGGGATAGTTACTTCTTTATCAATAACCCCAGGGTTGCTCGTTTCATCATTATTGATTCCTTCATTCTCAACTTCAGTATTTGTACCTAATACGAAGATTACATGAGATTAGGATCACCAAAGCATGAAACCAAAAGAAATAGTAAACTACAGCATATGAGTGGTCTAACATCATCAAGGTTCTTCATTCTACATGTTAGAGGTCAGCAAATAACATAAAAGTCATGAAAATACGTTTTACGGTAATCTCGTCTGAAAAACTGTACTCTGCTCTGTACTAAAACACGAACTGGGAGCAACCTACAAGGAATCCGAAGATGGGTCATATACCATTCTCTTTGTATGGATGTTATATACCACATGTCAAAATTTCATGACAATCCAATGAACGAGCAAAAAGATGTGGTCGAAACATTGGGTAACATGCAATCTGAAAAAGTTCTGGAAGTCTCCTGGAAGTTTACTGTTTCGCCTTTTTCAGGTCCTAAACGTGCTGAAAATTCAAAAATATTCTTTGATTAAAGCTTGGAAATTATCTGGGCTTGAAGATACATATGCGGATCATGAAAATTCGACTTCAGATGAAGGTTTTACGGTGTTTTTGCTAAAAGCTGAAATTTGAAATTTTCTGACGACGTATTTCGCCAAAAGTACTTGTACACTCACATGGATTCTCATTCATTCACTCAAAAATCAGCAACTTGATACTTCTATGAAGAGGTTACAAGATATGTGATTACTTGGGGGGTCTTCGAAGTGTTCAAAGAGTTGGGGTTGCCCGTGTCAACATCAAGAGGTTCATCATTTTCATCCGGTTCCGAATATTTGGAACTTCCTTCGCCTTTATTCTCGAGAGATGACCGAGTATCAGAACTCTCTACTTCCATGGCAACATCCTCCTGGACACATTCTCAAACAAATTAGCATTTTCACGTGAGGCATTTATGATTGGCTATGAGGGAGAGTACTCACAATATTTCCTTCTTCAACGCTCAAATCAGAGATTGTCTGCCCAGCAGCAGAGAATTGAAGACCATCAATACCAGATGGATCAAAGTTCTGTAATAAAATAACAAATATTGGTTTCATGATCCTAGCAATACGGATGAAAGAAGTTACAGCGGAAAAGTGTTGACAACTCACCAAAGAAATAACCTGGGACTTTATGGTGTTAGGCAACAACTTATAATTCTTGTTCCCGCCTTCTCCGCCATGAACAGTTGCTTCAGCTTCTGAGAGGTTTACATCTGTAGGATCAGAATATCGCAACACCAGTATCCTTGCGAAATCTTTAAAAAGCACACTGCGAAGATATCGCAGATTAGTAATAAAAATGACGCAACGGATGACGACATCCTGAACACGAGAAAGATGTGAAGACCTAGAAAGATTTAGGAGTGTTGCGAGATTCAACATTCGTATATCTTGCGAGAATGTCGCAAGTAGATCCAGAAAATAAAGGACAACTTAGCTGTCATCCACTATGTAATGTCCTATATAAAGAGCCGAAATAGGCTTAAGAAAGGGAGAGATCTTCTTTAGAGTGGAGAGAAAGTTTTGCGGAGAGAGAAAGTCTAGAGTAGCAATTATATTCTTGATTTCATTTCCTTCTTGTAAAATTTGTAACTCAATTAATAAAAAGGTTGATTGTTGATCTTAAAGATGTGTTGAATATTATGAATTCTTATGAGGATGTATTGTAGGATTTCCTGCAACTACATAATGGCGCCAGAAACAGGGATTGAAGATTGATATTGTGATTTGAAGGAATTTGTAGTAGTAGGTAAAGAATTTTACATAATTTTTAACAACTCGTAAAGATTGAAAAATGGCTAGAAGAAGAAATATATCAAAACAACCAACAACTGTTAGAAGGAGTAGGAGGCTTGCTGGAAGAGAGAGGGATGAAATTAAGGAATCTCTAAGAGTGCACACAAGAAACAATGGGGAAAATCAAGTTCAACCGCCAATTCAACGTACACCAATATAAAATAGAACTGTGGATTATGACAGAGTGAGTGTACATACTTGGCGATCAGATTCTGTAGATGAAATGGGAAAAGAGCAGCAATTAAGAAGCAATGGATGAGAGGAGAGAGACCAAGAAGTAATTGGAGGAATAATTCATGGAAATGAAGAGATTGCAGCGTTAGAGGCATTATGGCAAACAATACATGAAGAAAGGTGATTAGAAGCAGAAGAACATGCAAATCTGACAAGGCAAAATCATGAGTTGAGGATGGAAAACATGAGATTACAAAGTAGAATGTCAATAAGCACTATAACGTCAAGTTCAAGATTAGTTAGAGAAGAAATAAGACGAAATTTGCCTGTAGAAAATGCTAATGAAGAAACTCGGGAGGAAGTACAAAATCCGGGCGAAGAGCGTCGCGAAAGAAGAGAAATAATGGAAGATCGTTATATTCAACGTGCTGAAACTCTTCAAAATGGGCAAAACGATAGAAATCTGGGAAATAGACAACGTCAGTGGCGAAATAATCAAGATGGCGAAGAAAATCAGGAAGAAGGAAGGAGAATATTACATGGGAGAGAAGTACAAAGAAATCATCGAGTAATTGTAGATGAAATTGAAAGACACTACACTGAACAAGCACGTCTAGCTTGCGAGAGGGAAATATTCAGACTTCCACAGGAGCTACAAGAGGCAATTCGCCAGAACAATCATGATAATCGAGAAAGAAGGCGTGAACAAAATCGCAATAATGGTAATATCAATGAAGAATATGATAGAGTACAAAGGAGAGCTGAAAGGCGACAAAGAAGAGAAAATGAGGAATATAACGGTATGTAATTCATGAAAGAAATGAAAGAGAAGATCGCAGAGAAAGACGAGAAGAAAATGATGAACAAGAAAGTCAAAACAGACATGAATGCAGAAGAAGAGAGGCGGAGTTAAAAAGACCAATGGATCCAAATTCTGGTGTAAATGAACAAATTTTGAGAGAGTTAGCGGAAATGAGAGGAATGTTAAATAATAAAAGAGAAGGAGGTAAGAGACAATTGGATGAAGCCATAGAAGAAGCTGCGAAAACCCCATTCACACAAGAAGTACAATTAGGAGGAATACCCCCAAAGTGCAATTTACTTGCGTTAACCAGCATTTTTGATGGAACAACTTGTGCAGTACAACACATCAAAGCTTATGTAAGATGTATGCTACAATGGGAGAACCATGATGATGTATTGTGCAAATATTTTGCATCAAGTTTAACAGGAGAGGCCTAGAAATGGTTTGAATGTTTGCCAAAGAATACTATAACATCTTTCAACCATTTGCAGGCTATATTTTTAGGGGCGTATATAAGTAACAATTCCTCGCGACCTGGTATTGAAGATGTATTTGGGTTAAAGCAAAGGGTTGGTGAAAGTTTGAAACATCTAACCATGAGGTGGAAGACAATGTGTAGTGATATGGCTGGTCGTGTGGAGGAGAGATATCTAATTCTATCATTCATTAATGCTATGTTCGCAACCAATCTGCTGTACATTCAAATTTTCAGAGTCAAGAATACAATCACAATGACTGAGTTGCGAGAACTTCAGGAGGAGTATATTGCTCTTGAGGAAAAGCAAAATGAGATGGAATGATGCCCAGTTGCGAACACAAGTTCAAAAGCAGCGAATGCAAGCTTGTTACCTAAGTTGATAAATACAGTGGCGAGCACCTCGCAAGGGCAACAAGAGAGGATAATGGGTGATAGTCAGCAAAAGCTAGTAGATATGGGGAGTCGTGATCAAGAAGAATTAGAGAGAGAGAGAAATTTCAATAGCCATGGTGGAAATAACAAAATCCAAAGACTTGATCAGCCGCAAGAAACTTATGGAGGTCAGAGGCAAAACTATCACAAAGGACAGCGAAGTCACAAGATAATATGGGAAGAAATCAAAATGCCACCTTTGAATGCTAGTGTGGAGAAGATATGGGAAGCTATAATCCTGATGGAAAACATACCCGCGCCATGGAACATGGGAAGTGAACCACCTCCAAGCTACAGGAGTAATGAATTTTGCTCTTATCATCATTTCCATGGACATACAACAAATGACTGCAGAAATATAAAGAGAATCATTCTCAGGATAATAGATCAGGGAAAATTAAATCACTTTCTAGTAGGACAAACTCAACCTCAAGCATTACCACCACCTCCAGAAATTCGCAGGACAAACACAGCAAAAGAAAGAGAAACATTTGTGATAGAAGTTGGAGCAAAGGCAAAGAATCTGTTATGTAATTCCATTGTGCATTCGTACAAGACAATTGAAGATTTTCACGATAACATTCTCAGCAGGGTTTTCGCAAGAGATACCGATAATAGAGAAGTAATGAACATTGCGAAGACATCGCCACTGAAAGAATGGCAAAGGCAGACTATCTCTTTTACCGTAGAAGAAGTACGTGAAGGTGGAGAAATGCACGACAACCGATTAGTGGTAAGATTGGAGATTAACCCAAAACCTAGCGATGATGAAGATGATGAAGATGAGAGTTCATGGGTAATCAACAGAATTTTGATCGATACTGGAAGTTTCGTGAATATCCTTTTTTATCATACTTATAAAACTATGGGAGGGAAAGATGAAGATCTAATACCTTCAACTTACAAAATCTATGGTTTTAACGGTACTACAAATAAGCCCAAAGGAGAAGCTCATATGCGAATTCCACTGAAAGGATTTTCCTCTGAAATTTTATTCTGTGTATTCGATGTGGAATCACCATACAACGCATTGATTGGACGACCTTGGTTACATGAGATTCTAGGTGTGGCATCGACTTTCCATCAATGTATCAAGTTCCCTCATCCCAGTGGTATTGGCATCATAAAAGGAGATTGGATTGAAGGAAAGAAGTGTTATGAAATTGATATAGAATCTTGCGAAGAAAGAGCTGCGAAGAAGAAGAAATGGAAACACAACATCAAAGAAAAACAAAAAAGTGAAAGATTGATGGTAGATGCAATAAAACAGAGAGAAGAAGAAACGCTGCGAAACCAATGCATGCTGAAGATAAGAAGTGGCGAAGGCTGCGCAAAAGATAAGAAAATAACAGAAAATTTCAAAAATGCAGAGGCATAAAGTAGCAGAAGTAAGAGACTTAAAGAGTGAATGTATTTGTTGATTTTATGACTGAGAAGAAGGAAAGATGTATGCCTGATTTGTCAAAAAAAAAAAAAAAACTTTTATGAGTTACAAAGATGAGATTGCGAAATTACAAAAGAGCTGATATGCAGAAGAAGAAAATATCTTTTATGAGTTACAAAGATGAGATTGCGAAATTATAAAAGAGATAATATGCGAAGAAAAAGAAAACAATCAGAAAGGGGCGAACCTGCTATGGCGTACACCCTAGTTCGCGAAATCAAAATTTCGCAAGAGGCAAATGTAAGACCTAAAGTGCGTCATAAAAGGGGGTACATGTTTTCATGGCTCGGGGAAAAGGTTACACCGCCCCTAGAACCTGAGTCATGGAGATTTGGGGTCAATAAAGCCCATCCATGAGAGGTACTTGGATTTTCAACCTAAGCTTATGACTTAGGTTGGACGACCGAGGGTCTCTTCTAAGGAGTCAGCATCTGATCAAGGCGCCGAGGTACACGGTTGATCCAAGAGTGCCTGGGGCGTTTGAAGCGTCTCGGCCATTCTTGGCAAGTCTTGGCTTATGCTGCACTCGGCCCGAAGAAAACTCCACTTAGGGTGCAGTCTCGTAACCATAAGCCCTATAGGCAAAAGGGATAAGAGGCTGCGAAAACAACTGCTTGTTGTTAAGACCGGATGGGAGGAGCTAACCTTGTATGGTAGAGGTACGTATCCTTGAATGGGCAACCAGGGGGAAGATAAGGGCGGCACCCTCCATTAGGGAGCTGATAAGTGTCTTAAGACGCAAATGTCATGAGGCTTTATTTTCGCAAGAAAATTTAGGCTTGTCATATTTGTGCGACAATCCTGAAGAGGCAATAATACAAAAGACAAAGATAAGACGAGATTAATGGGTCAAGTACATGAAAGTGTAAGGACGTCTTTGCGATTTCGTCGCAAGACGACAATGTCATGGGGCTTTATTTTCGCAAGAAAGTTTAGGCCTGTCATATTGTCGCAACAAAAATTTCAAAGAGAGAGTTAAGGCAAGATCAATGGGTTTTTGCATGCAAGTGCAAACACGTCCTGCGATTTTGTCGCAATGACAAGAGGTGGCACAATAAGACCTTTAACTAGGAAGGCAAAATAAGACCACATAATAGAAAAAGAAAAAAATAAAATCTTGGAAGTAATCAAGAAATATCAACTCGCGAAAATTTAGCAGAAACAATTGCGAGATTGAGGCATGAATACATATCGCTTGCTTAATCTCTCATTTGAATGCAAATAACAGAGGAAAGTATGGGAATGTATAGAATAAGAACATGTTATTTGTCTTCATATGATAGATTTACGCACTCATAAAATGAAAGGTTGATAATATATTGATTAATTATATTGCAAAACAGAATTGCTTTTTTAACATGTGCAGAAAGGGACAACAAAGGTAGAACTTGTATTTGAAGATTCAAGAAATTGCAAAGAAAAAGATTACAAAGATAAGGAGATTAAAAGAATGAATGTACAGATATTACAAAAAGAGAAAGAAGGAAACAAAACTATTTCTTGTTTGATTCTTCTTCTTCATCATCTTCATCAAATCCTTCTTCTTCATCTCCATCAGATTCCTCTTTTTCACTAGCATCGCTGTCGGAGATATCCAGAGAAGGCACATTCTTGGGGATTTCTTCTAGGAGGCAAGGATATGCAGAATGAGGGATATTGTTGTCGTTGCAGACTGTCTTAATAGTCTGATTGCGAAAAATATTAGCATCATTCTTAAAACTCGCAACAATGTTCTTTAGTTGGCTCTTCAGTCTAGAATATTTATCATCCCGATAAGAAAGATTCTTTGCGAGCTGCTCCTTCTCAGACTCAAGTTCTTCAATCCTTTTGAGAAATCTCTCTTGACTCCCACGAACATGTGACAATGAATCAATAACTTGATGACAATTTTATGAAAGACAAACATTTAAATAAAGAAGAACAATTAACAACCTTCTCTGTCAGAACTCATATCCCTAACCAAGGCCGTATGCTCAGCTTGAAGACTAACGTTAACACCTAAATTATTTCTCAAGCGTCATCTAGAATTTTCGCAGCCCAAGCAAATTCATCATCATTATTTATGAGAAGAAAGGAGCGAATTTGATCCTCTCTTTCGCTAAGTATAGCATTTTTGCGGTTAGATTCATCCCGTTCAATTTGAACCTCAAGAAGAGTCTTTTGGAATTTCGTTAATGCTTGAGCACCCTGTCTAGCGATGCGATATTTATCATCTATGAGATCACTGATCTTGGTTCTTAAAGCACTAATTTTCTCTTTAGAATTAAGATAGAGACGCTTAAATTGGTTGGCTAAGCCCAAACTGGATCTATGGTCAACTTCTAAGAGGCGAAATTTGGATTGGAGTTCATTTAGGGGAAGAGATTTAATCTTGTCATTTGAAAAACTATTCAAAGAATTTTTGAGGTGTTCAAGAAGGGCATTATTATCCACAGAGTCAGGGAATGAGAGAAGAAGAATGGCTTCGTCAGAAAGGTAATAGACGTCTGCGGAAATGGTAAATCAGATGAGGGAAGTTAATGAGAAAATAAAACGAAGGAAAAGAGAAAAGTCTCATACCATAAAGTTGCTGGTTGGCACTTTGAAGACTAGATATCTTGTTCTTTGAGTGGAAGAATCAACTTCTAATTGCTTAGTTTTCTCGCGAAGAGTGGCAACTTCAGCTTCCAGTTCTTCATTCCTCTTGCGAAGTTGAAGATTCTTCTTTTCAAGAATACCACGCCTTTTCTCAAGATCTGAGGCAACAACGAAGGAAGCTCTCCCAGTCTGTGAAGGAAAATGAAGAAATTATCAAGATATAACTTAAAAACAAAATTATGAAGAAGTAGGTGAAACGAAGACATACCAAGACACCAAGCGAATTTAGAAAGCTTGGAGTCACTGATCTGGAGAATCCATGAAGAGAATCATCGCCATCCATTAAAGGAGCATCGCATATGCTCGCAAGAGCTTTGCATGTACTGGAGAGACGATCATCCCCAATCCCTTGCATGGAATCAGAGAAGATGCTAGACAATTGTGCCATAGAAGATTCATCATCATCATCATTATCTTCATCATCAGAGCTTTCGCTGGACTGAAGATTTGAAGGAGAGGGAGAGTGAATCTTTCGTTTCTTTGAAGGTGGGGCAGTGGACTTCTCCTTGCGAAGAGGACCTTTACCCTTACCTTTAGTCTTCGCAACCTTAGAACTTTCTTCTTCTTCAACAACCTCAACACCAACCTTCGCACACGAATGAAGATAAGAAACAGAGGCAACAATATTGTTAAAAATAATAAAAGAAAGTATTTCTTACTTCATCCGTTATCGAACGGAGCGCCGCTAGGGTAATTGCCTTAGCAGTCCTTTTGTAGCTTCTTCTTAGCTTGGTAACCTGAAAATTTCGCAAGATTAATAGGTATAAAAAGGAGTGAAGATTATAAATTGAGCGAAATTTTAGAAAAATACCTCTTTCGCTTTCTTGGGCTAATTAAATACCCAAGGTTGATAATTGGCGAGATTCGCAGGAAGCACATTTGAACCTGAAATATAAGGTCCTTTCAAAACCAGCGGAAAGACGCACCATATGTCGTCTTTAGAGTGACGAGGAATATTGTTCTTGCCAAAATGCCAATCGATGTCTTGCATAAGTATCTTATCGCTGGCAACATTTTCTCTCCTCTTTAAGCGGAGCACCCTAGCGAGTTTTATCATTCTTCATGTTTATTACTTCATAGTTTTCGAAGAAGCTCTCTACTGTATATTTTTCGGCGAATATCTCTAAGTCCTCAAATTCAGGATCCCTGACTTCTTTTGGGTAAAGCGACCCTCTACCAGCACCACGGTTGGCGAACTCAAGCATTAAACGAATACAATCCCCACTCAATTGGTAGATGGCTCGCGAGAATTTCGCATGAGAAAGAATTTCATAAAATAAGGGAAGATTAGGATCATAGATAGGAATGGGAAGGCCAGCGAGAATCTAACCAAGCGAAACTATGATTTCCTTATCATCACAATGATGATCAAAAAATAATTTGGCAGAAAGAATGGATTTAGATTCTTAATGGGGAATGGTGGCTAATGTGAAACCCTTCTCTTCGAAATCTTTCTGAATTTTTTCTAGAGAAGTTTCGTATTTACGGCCAAATGGAGGCATTTTCAGAGTATGGGAATGAAGAAAAGAAGTAGAAAGAAGAAGATTTACAGCAGCAGAAGCGGAAGTTACGGAGGAATGTTGAAGAAAAGTTGGAGAAAAAATAAGAAGAAAAGTAAAAAAAGAAGAAGAGAAGAATGAGAAAGATATATATATAGAGAATAATTCTCGAAAAGGTAAACACATTTAATGCGAAGAGTAGACGTGAACGGTTGAGAAATAGCGGTTGAAAAAGACGTGTCAAGAAATGGATGGAAGAAGAAATACGTGTAATAAATTCGTGTAAAAAGTACGAGAATCATGTCAATCTGAGAAAAAAATATGAAAAGATGAACAACTACGGCATTTTGAAAGTACTAGTTCTCACATCATTCTCTCCTTCGCAGAGAAGACATGAGAAGAGGCAAGATGTAGGATCAGAATATCGCAACACCAGTATCCTTGCGAAATCGTTAAAAAGCACACTGCGAAGATATCGCAGATTAGTAATAAAAATGACGCAACGGATGACGACAGCCTGAATACGAGAAAGATGTGAAGACCTAGCGATATTTAGGAGTGTTGCGAGATTCAACATTCGTATACTGGCGAGAATGTCGCAAGCCAGATCCGAAAATAAAGGACAACTTAACTGTCATCCACTATGTAATGTCCTATATAAAGAGCCGAATAGGCTTAAGAAAGGGAGAGATCTTCTTTAGAGTGGAGAGAAAGTTTTGAGGAGAGGGAAAGTCTAGAGTAGCAATTATATTCTTGATTTCATTTCCTTCTTGTAAAATTTCTAACTCAATTAATAAAAAGGTTGATTGTTGATCTTAAAGATGTGTTGAATATTATGAATTCTTGTGATGGATGTATTGTAGGATTTCCTGCAACTACAACATCAATCCGTGGTCTTACATTACGACTGCCCTGTGGAAAAGAAATTTTTGATGCAATAATCAAAATACAATCATCATAATCTTACAAAGACTTTGTAAAATACTTACTTGCGAACATCCTGGAGATGTTTTCCGTTTGTCACTACCAGGGAAATGCTTCAATCTTGGTCGAGTAGCAATCATCCCAGGAGAAGGGGGCTCCTTCACTAAGGGTTGATTAACTCTTACAAAATTAGATAAGCGCTTGAGTTGTTGATCCCAAAAGTCTATGTAACCCGAAGTTACATATGAAACTCTTTCAGAGCTGGGAACCAGAATTTGCTTCCTTCCACATGTGTGCGGTCCAGACGGGTCATAAGCTGATCAACTGAGGGTTTTCTTCTTCGGAAAGTCGGAACACACTGATCCATACCCATTTTCCGAGCCGGCCTATCAATATTATATTCTTCCACTGAGAATTCACCATGCATTATGGATATTAGATAACCGGGAGTACAACTTAGCATAAAAGCTCTCTCACCGTCGTCCAAATCAGCACCAGATTTCAAAGTCATGCTCTCTTCATCATTAAAAGTTCTCAACTGAGAGATATAAGGGGGGGCGATACCCATGGGTGGAAGTTGAATTCAAATTCACAATCCGAACATCAACAAAGCGAGTCTTCATCGAGGTTGCTTTGTAGACCAGCGCATGATCCTGGCATTAACTTTCTCAGAGAAAACATGACGAGCATCAGTATTCAATCCTTGCAAAATGGTACGTGGAATAGGTGCATAATTTTGATAGGTGTAGAATACACCAGTATTTACTATATAGAGTTTATGCTTTCTTTGCTATTTTTTCTTTTAAATTATGTATTTTACGAGTGTTTTTGAGTTATTAGGTACTTTGGAGTCACACGGAGGAAAAGAATAAGAAATTACTCTATTTGAGCCAAAAGGGCAAAATTGTCATTTCATGGGCGAACACTATCTGGAGCCCAGTCAAGGTTAAGGTGCAACTCTTTTGGGAGGAGTATTAAAAGACAACCAGCAATGGTTAGGGGTTGCTAGCTGTGTAGCCCTTATCAAAGTGACCAGACACTGAATAACCCTACTTAAACCCAACCCTAAATCGAGAAGAGTTATCTTCTCCCAATCATTTCTCATTCATTCAATCACCAGAAATTGAGAAAGAAAAGCAGTCATGGCTGCCGTTGCCTCTGATTGAGATCGAAAATCAAAAGAACAGTTCGAGAAACATACAGAGAGGTTGAGAGAATTAATGAGTTTTTCTGACTGAATCGAGAGACAAGGAAGGAGATGGTGGTGGTCTCTAATGTTGGTTGAACACGATACATATGGGGTTTGAATTGATTCTGCGATTAAGAGACAGAAATGAGAATCGAAGAAGAGATGTTTAGCTGATGTTATTGTTGCTGGTGAACCGAGAGAAGAAGATTTGAGAAAAAAAAGGTTTTTGATATGAATCAGAGATAGAGACATTTAGATGGGTTCGCTGCTGTTATTCGAATCACAGAGAAGAAATCAAGGAATTGAAGCTCAGGGAGATGGGTATGTGATTAAATTGGGTTGAAAATTAATATGGGTTCACTAGAAATAGCCGAGATTGAGGGTTTGTTGTAAATTGATCAAGAGAAGAAGATGTTGATGGTAATGGATCGAGAAGATTTCAGACGGAATTCCTTTTGGGTTGATGCTGTAATTCCAGAGAATATGTTGAGAGACGAGTTCGATCTGAGATTGAAGCAACAGGGACAAGATGGTGGTTACCGTAAATGGTTTATGGATGTGAATGATAGCAACAAAAGCAGATGGAGATGCTGCTTTGTCACTCAAGAATGATGGTTGAAGTGATAAAGAGAAGTGGGTTGTCTCAGAATTGCAATTGTGATTTTCCTGTGAATTGAAGGGATGCTGTTGATAGTATGAGAGTGACGAGATGTTGCTAATGGAAGAGTTGGTGGTGGTAAGCAGATTATTGAGGATTTTCATGGGTTGATGCTTGTTTGAAGTTGCCAAACAAGAGTGATGCTGCTATGGTTTCAGAATAAGGTTGTGACTTGAATGGGTGAAGCTCTGTCACAGGGAATGCTGTAATGAAGTTGCAATAGATGTATGTTAGGATTGTCACAGGAGAAGACCAAAAATAAGCCTGAAAAACGGCCTGGAAATGCCTTGAAACAGAGGAGACTCTGTCTGAATCTCTCCTCTGATGAGTCGACTCAGCGAGTCAGATAACTCGGCAACTCAGACCAGTCAGCCGATCAAGACACTAACTCAAGCTAACTGGGTGTGACTGACTCCTCCCTTTGACCCAGATGACTAACGGTTGACCATATTGACCGTTACTTATAACGGCACCAGAACAGAATATTCCGTTACCATCTACAACACTCAGTGGCCGACGATGATTTTTCTGGCCGGATTCCGGTGAACTCCAGGGACTTTTTCGGCGGACCAAAATTGCAGGATTATGTGCGAGTTTCTCTCATGGATGTGAAGACTTGGGTTTGGAATTGGATGGAGAATTTGGCTCAAATTTGGAAAGAGAAGATGGAAGATTTGAGAAAGACTCAAATTTGGAAATTGAATTATTATGGAATGAGGATTCTATTCCTTGGAAGATTTGGAGAACATTGAAGCCTATAAGTAGAGAAGTTCTCTACACACTTTTACACACCTCTCTACACACACAACACTTGTGTTTTTGCTTGTTTTTCAAAATTCTTCTTTTTAATTATTTGTGTGAACTTAAAAAATTCTCCTTTTAATTATTTGTGTGAATTTCAAAAACATGAGTATCTAATTTTCTTATTGATTGAGGATGAATTTCTAGTTCTTAATATATGATTTGAGTTTTTGTTTTTCAATTCTATCTTGACGTTTTTCACATGATTATCGTTTGTTTTTACTAATAGGAATGTTTATACATTCATGGTTGATTGATAGATTGTTTGGGTGGCCAACTAAATTGATTTGTTAATTGATCTAAAGCTAGTGAAAGTTAGGGGATAAGTAATCGTTTCTTGACTCTTTACATAAGTAGCAAACACAAGACCTTGCGGAGGGATTCCGTGGAGCAATTGTGTGTGAAAACAACGTTAGCAAGTAGACCTTGATATAAGAGTCTAACTACTAATATCAACCTAATAAATTCATAAATCTTAATGTGTTTATTTAAATTACATCTTGAGTGATCTACTACTAGGTGGTTTGGTAAATAGAATCCGGTGATACAAGGGATTTAAGGGGTTTAGCACTGATCTAGCTGCTTTACCTACGGTTGGTGATAATTTGTGACTAATAACAAGTAGAAAAGAACATAACTTGATTCATTATTTTGCAACGAAGAAGGATTCCTTGATCTAACTTCTCTTATTGATTTCAACTTTATCTTTGAATTGCTTTGTTTATTTTCTTTGCTTTATAACCCCCCTTTTGTGACAACTTTTACAACTAAGAATCTCTTGCTCCTCGTGGGAACAAACTTGACTACACTATATTACTTGTTAATTAAGTGGAAAAATATTAATTAATTTGTTGTGGTTACGAAACGCATCAAATTTTGGCGCCGTTGCCGGGGAGCAGCGGACGATTTTAGTTGTTTTTATTTTTCTTTTTGCTATATTCTTGCTTTGTTAGATTCTATATTGTATCTAACTTAGTTTTCGAGAATCTTGTTTCGGGTGCTATACCTTTGGTGAATGCTTAAAGAGGGCAGACGGAGTCCAATACGTCTTCGATCCCGGCACTCAACTAAAGGATTTCATTCGAGCGGTTAACACTCCACTTCCTCCTTCTTCATCAAGTGAGTTCGCAGATTCGGACAAAGAAGAAGAAGCAATGGCTGATAGTACACTCAAGGACCTATCCTCTCACAGGCTAGATACATAACAATGGTGTATCCAAACTAACTCAACCTTCGAGATCAAGCCGGGGTTGATTATATAGTTACCAAAGTTTCATGGTATGGTGAATGAAGACCCAAACAAACATCTTATGGACTTCTATACCATAGTTATGGTCATGCTTCCACCGGAGACTAATGCGGATGGAGCAATGTTGAAAGCTTTCCGTTTTCTTTAGCGGGCAATGCTAAGGAATGGTTATATTATTTGCCTTCCCGGAAGTATCACAACATGGAATGGGATGAAGAAACTTTTCCTCGAGAGATATTTTCCCGCATCAAAAGCTACTCAAATTCGCAAGGAGATTTGTGGATTGAAGCAACATGTGGGAGAGTCGTTGTATGAATGTTGGGAGCGATATAAGAGATTGGTGGCAAGCTGCCCACACCATCAATTCAGCGATGTTATGATACTCCAATACTTCTATGAAGCTCTCCACCCAAGTGATAGGTCTCTTCTTGACGCCGCGGGTGGTGGTGAACTAGTGAACAAGACGGTGACCCAAGCTACCGAGTTGATTGAAAGTATGGCTGCAAACTCGCAACAATTCTATACAAGAGATGAACCCATGGTTAGGCGAGTGTATGAAGTTAGTGATTCATCATCACATCTTGATCAAAGAATGGGTAACATGGAGATAATGATTCAAAGGATGGCCGCGGTAATTATTCCGGATGGTGAGACCGAACAAGTAAATGCTTTATATCCAAATCAAAGGCCAAGGTACGATCCCAATACTTACAATCCCGATTGGAAGGATCATCCTAACTTTAGTAATGCAAACAAACAAGCGGCGGCTCCTAATCCATATGCGCAACAAGGTGGCTTTCAACAATCACGCTTCCAACCTCAACAATTTCAACCACAACAAGTCAAGGAGCGTGATTCTTCAAATGATGACAAGCTCAATGCATTAATGCAAGGCATGCAAGGTCTTACTTCTATGTTACAACAAAGCCAACAAAAGAATGAATCGGCCATCAAGGATTTACAAACTCAAATGGGACAATTGGCGACCGATGTGAACCTATTGAAATCTCAAGCATCCACAAAGCTTCCTTCACAAACATTTGTGAATCCAAGAGAGAATGTTAATGCGGTTACTTTAAGAAGTGGAAGACAAGTGGAGGGTCCAAGTCATCATGAACAAGCTTGTGAAGAGGTAGTCAAAGACAAGGAGGAAGTCGCACCAAAGGAGAATTTAACACCAACCGACCAATCCAAGGAACCGGTTCCTACTTTCACTACTCCACCTCCTTTTCCTAGTCGTTTTGCTAAATCCAAGAAAGAAGCTCAAGACAAGGCACTCATGGATATCTTCAAGAAGATTGAAATCAACATCCTATTCATTGAGGCCATCAAGACAATGCCAAGGTATGCTAAGTTCATGAAGGAATTATGCACAAAGAAGGATAGGTTGCTTGATAATAAAATTACTAAAGTTGGCGAGAGTGCGTCGGCTATGCTATTGAAGAATATGCCTACAAAGTGTACGGATCCCGGTGGATTTACGGTGCCAATTACTATTGGTAAGAAAAGGTTTGAACATGCTTTACTTGACTTGGGAGCTTCCATTAGTGTGATGTCGGCCGAAATATATGACTCCTTGAATCTTGGACCTTTGAAAGAGACAAGAGTTATTATCCAATTAGCAAACAAGTCTAACATATATCCTAAGGGACTCATAGAAGACGTGCTAGTGCAAGTAAATGAGCTTATTTTTTCGGTTGATTTCTTCGTGGTGGATATGGACAACAATGAGAACCGATCATCTACTTCTTTACTTCTTGGGAGGCCATTTATGAAGACCTCAAAGACGAAGATTGATGTTGATAAGGGTACACTCACTATGGAATTCGACAAGGAGATAATAAACTTTAACATATTTGAAGTTATGCGCTACCCAAGTGATGTGCATTCCGTTTACTCCATTGATGTGGTTGATTCATTAGCGCAACAAATGTTAGAGTTGAGTCAAGAGGATGAACTTGATGTGGCGTTGAAAAAGAGCATTGAATTGGACATCCACGGCTTTTCTAACTTGGATGTTGAAATCTCCAAGGAATTGGTGGAGATGTGTGGTGCCTTGGCGACATTGCAAGAAGCTAAAAAGGGTAATGTTTCATATATTTCTTTACCCGTGAATGATGAAATACTTGTACCATATATTGTGAAGGCGCCCAAGCTAGAATTGAAGCCACTTCCGGACCATTTGAAGTATGCTTTCTTGGGAGATGGATATGAGCTTCCGGTGATTATTGCAAAGAACCTCACACCGGTAAAAGAAGACCGTTTGCTTAGAGTCTTGAGAGAGCACAAAACGGCTATTGGGTGGACAATTGCGGATATCAAAGGCATTAGTCCATCCATGTGCATGCATAGGATTCTAATGGAAGAGAACGTGAAGCCGGTACGTGATGCTCAATGTAGGCTTAATCCTCCCATGATGGAGGTTGTGAAGAAAGAGATACTCAAATTGCTAAGTGTGGGGGTAATCTACCCAATTTCCGATAGCAAGTGGGTTAGTCCGGTACAAGTGGTACCAAAGAAGTCCGGAGTCACGGTTGTTTGAAATCAAGACGATGAACTTGTTCCTACAAGAGTTCAAACCGGTTGGAGAGTGTGCATTGACTATAGAAAGCATAATTCCGCAACCCGAAAGGATCACTTTCCTTTACCTTTCATTGATCAAATGTTGGAGCGGTTAGCGGGGCATTCTTATTATTGTTTCTTGGATGGTTATTCGGGATACAACCAAATTGTTATTGCACCGGAAGACCAACAGAAGACCACTTTCACTTGTCCGTTTGGAACGTTTGCGTATAGACGGATGTCGTTTGGCCTTTGCAATGCGCCGACTACTTTTCAAAGATGCATGGTAAGTATATTCTCGGATTATGTGGAGCGCATCATCGAGGTATTTATGGATGACTTTAGTGTTTATGGCAATTCTTTTGATAGTTGTTTAAACAACCTTGAACTAGTTATTAAACGATGCATAGACACAAACCTTGTTCTTAATTGGGAGAAATGTCACTTTATGGTAAACCACGGCATAGTACTTGGTCACATTGTGTCCTCTCAAGGGCTCGAAGTGGACAAGTCAAAGATATATTTAATAAGAAACTTACAATATCCCACTTCGGTGAGGGAAATCCGTTCTTTTCTTGGCCATGCAGGTTTCTATAGGCGGTTTATCAAGGATTTCTCCAAAATCTCCATCTTAGATGTGCAAGTTATTAAAAAAGGAGGTACCTTTTGACTTCAATAAGGAATGCAAGGATGCTTTTGACAAATTGAAGGAAATGTTGACAAGTGCGCCAATTATCAAGTCACCGGATTGGAATCTTCAATTTGAATTAATGTGTGATGCTAGTGATTATGCGGTTGGAGCCGTTTTGGGTCAAAGAGTGGACAAGTTGTCCCATGTTATCTATTATGCATCTAGGACCCTTAATGATGCACAAATCAACTATTCTACCACGGAGAAGGAGTTATTGGCTATAGTTTTTGCATTGGAAAAATTTCGATCATACTTGGTGGGTACAATCACAAAGATTTTTCTTGCCTTCAGGTCAACAACACCCAGAAGAGAAACAACATCAAAAGACGGCCTACAGTTGGTTGTTCATATCTATGACTTTGATCTTCTCTAACTTCGAAAGCTCTATTTCAATACTTCTTCTAGCCCTATCAAATTTCATCCTATCTACCATATCTTTCACGGTAGGTCAGAAACTCAGCCAAAAGCTCTAATCAAATCCATAAAAATAAACAACAACCCTAATCAACACTTACCAACAACACAAATCAAAAATTGAGACACATGCCACATCGGACGTGAAATTTCGGTTGGAAATGGGACAAAAGTTTGGAAAACGGAGGAGTGATGAAAAGGGTTTCAACGATTTGAGCTAGAAGAAGAGAAAGTGTGTCACCAGAAAGTGAGAAGCTGGAAGATTTTCGCATACAACCATAAAAAGCATCACATCCTTCCGATTCAACTTTGAACCCACGTAAAAAAATCAACAAACCAAAAATCATTACCATATCGTATTCGAGAGAAAGAAAAAAAAAAAAAAAAAAATGGTGATTAAAAAGAGAACTTCTTAACGGTTCCAAAACCAAACCCTAGATTTGAAAGTTTTCAATTTTTTTGACTTTATCATCAATCTCGAGTTGTCAATAACCCTTATCTCGACAAACCCATGTCAATTTCCGCTCCGATTCCCTCTTCCAGTTTCATCTGCAATTTCGATGAAGAAGTATCACCACTATTATGATCAGATACATCAAAATTTTTAGCAAACCCTAAAATTTGTGTTTACTAACCAAGTTCTCATCTTTCTTCTTATCCTTCATACCGCTAATCTTCTGAGAGAAGATCATACACCTTTTTTTTTTTTTTCTAATCAAGAATTGTCGTTGTCTGAAAGAGAGACCATCTCTCGATCTGTCTCCCTATTTGTTGTTCTTGAAGAGAAACCATCTCTCGATCTTGTCTCCCTATCCCAACGAAAAGGAAAAATTGGCTCTCCCTTGCCGGAATCAATTGATTTTCTAGGGTTTATCTATTTCAGAGGACAGAACAAAGATTCCTTTTAGGAATAAAGGAATAAAGATCAAAGATTTCGTAGAATCGTTTTGCGAGAGACAGGTAGAACGTTTTAACGAAAAAAAAAGAATTGAAGACCAAACCGATATCCGCGTTAGAAACAATAAAAATTGAAGAGACAATCGAACGGCCCAAATTACTCCAGAGGATATGAATGGACGAACGGATATATCTCTTGCCGAGGATATATCCCGCCCCAGGATCTCCCGATCCGGCGGTGGCTATGTCTCCCTAATTACTTTTTTTTTCCTCCCTCGGCCTTTTCGCCACGGATCGCCCGATCCGACGAACTACGAATGACTCAATCATAACCACCACTTTTCCCATGTCAATTTCCGCTCCGATTCCTCTTGATTTCATCTACAATTTCGATGAAGAAGTATCACCACTATTACGATCGGATACATCAAAATTTTTAGCAAACCCTAAAATTTGTGTTTACTAAACCAAGTTCTCATCTTTCTTCTTATCCTTCATACCGCTAATCTTCACAAGGCAGAAGATCATTCACCTTTTTTTCTTCTAATCAAGAATTGTCGTTTTATCGAAAGAGAGACCATCTCTCGATCTGTCTCCCTATTCGTTATTCCGAAAGAGAAACCATCTCGATCCGTCTCCCTATCCCGAACGAAAAAGGAAAAATTGGCTCTCCCTTGCTGAAGCAATTGATTTTTTAGGGTTTATCTATTTCGGAGATTAACAAAGATTCCTTTTAGGAATAAAGGAATAAAGATCAAAGATTTCGTAGAATCGTTTTTGCAGAGACGGTGGTAGAACGTTTTAACGAAAAAAGAAAGAATTGAAGACTAAACCGATATCCGCGTTAGAAACAATAAAAATTGAAGAGAGAATCGAACGCCCAAATTACTCCCGAGGATATGAATGGACGAACGGATATATCTCTTGCCGAGGATATATCTCGGCCCCAGGATCTCCCGATCCGACGGTGGCTATGTCTCCCGAATTACTTTTTTTTCCTCCCCTCAGCAGCCTTTCCTGGCCGCCGGATCGCCCGATCCGACGAACTACGAATGACTCAATCATAACCACCACTTTTCCTTAATAAAGAGTATTTAACGTGAAACTCACGTAAATTTGAAAAAAGTATATCTATATATATTTTGCTCCTCGCGCGAGCATCTGTCTTTGAAGCAAGGGTATATTTTCAAAGATTTCTGAAAGCTCGAAGATAACAATTTTCATGAAAGCTCATAAATAAAATTTGATTACTAACAGATGCACGTCTATTAAAAAAAAACTTTTCTCTCGTACGAGCATCCACCTTAGAAACGAGAGTTTATTCCACTTTGTGAAATCTCACATATTTAAAAATAAAATTTTGGTTTTCGTGAAAGCTCATAGACAAATTTTTTATCATTAGACTCAGGTCTATTTTGTTTGTTTCTTAAACTAACGAACGAACGAACGTTTGTTCCTAAAACAAGGATTTCCTTTTTTGGGCTCGAGCCCGTAAACGCTAAACCGACCGGAACTGGAATTCCGACCGTCCAAATCAACAGTGCTTCATCTTTCCGTGATCACAAGATGACACTCTATCATACCATCAGGGTCCTTACCTAAGCATTTGCTCGTACATGACACCATTGGAGCAAATCAAAGATTCTGAAAATACCTTTGTATGACCAAGTTTAACTGCTTATCTCGTCAACTGGAAAATCACCATCTAATGCTTATCGCTGTGGAACATGAGTGTCCTCACTAAGCAGGGGACTTAATGTTGATGGTGGATTTTCGACAAAGGTCAAAATCGTAAATCATGATACTTCATGTTTCTGACCTGGCTTCAGGAACGCATGTAACGATTCATATTTTATGACCCGTGAATCGTTTCAAGAACTCTAACTAAGTGAGTATTCCTCTCAGAGACATGATAAACATGTTTCTCGAAAGGCCTCCCTAGTGAGCGTTCGATCTCGCACATTTCATCATGCCCTATATGTAGAATAACGATTGTGCGGTTCTCTGGACATAATTGTTTGTCAGAGGGCTTAACGCCTTCAGGACGTCGGCGATACTCGTAGTTACCTGACTACATAGAAAGGCCCACCTCTACATAGAATAACGATTGGGCGGTTCTCTGGACATAATTGTTTGTCAGAGGGCTTAACGCCTTCAGGACATCGGCGATACTCATTGTTCCCTAACTATGTAGAGAGACCGTGTATAGATTCAGGAGGCTCTCTAAACATAATTATTTATTAGAGGTCGAAACGCCTTCAGGACGTCGACGCTGCACGTTGTTCCCTGACTATACACCTTTCAGAATGAATATGATGCTTCAACTATCTCATATATCGATTCTGCAAATAGATTAATTCTACCGTGAAATTCATCCACTGAATTCCTAGAAAATAATCTATTATATCTCATTACTCCGTTCCCTGAATTCCACGGCTGGATTCATGGGTTAGTAATAGATAATCATTTTATCTCATTACTCAGTTCCTTGAATTCCCAACTAGAATTCATGGATTAGTAATAGATACTCAATTCATTTTATTACTCCGTTTCATGAATCATTCTCTGCTGAATTTCATGAATTAGTAATTACTCAACAATCGGGCATCTGGACTATCACCGAGTAAGCCCCACTAAAATGGTGCAAGTGTACTCAACAATGATGCACAAACGAGCATTCGAAAATATGGACAAACGAGAATCCTACACAAAACAAAACGGAGAGAGAAAATAATAATAAAAAAATAAAAAGGCGCCTAGGGAACGGGCCCACCTGGCCGGCCAAGTCAATGCCGTGGCCGGTCCCCCACGCCTCTTCCTTTATTTTTCTTATTTTATTATTTTCATGAACTCATGAAGACTCCTTCATTCGAGCAACTTTCCTTGTTTGAGCAAAACTCACGGTTTCTCCATATTTTCATGGCTTCATAAAAAATAATAAAAATAGGGAAAGGTGTTACGGGACCGGGCTACCTAGCCGGCCATGCCCTTGCCGTGGCCGGTCCCACACCTTTCAATCCCTTGTTTTCATAATTATTATTTCCCTCATCTCATGAAACTCCTCCGTTTGAGCAAAAACCCTGGTTTCTTCATATTTTCTCAAATATTGCTCAAACCATGAAAAAGCCAAAAAGTCAAATGGTCACATGACCGACTAGGCTATTCAAGAAAAATATTAAAATATTATTATTATTTTAATATTCTCAAAATATTGATCGAACGAGCAAATTTCTACTTGCTCATTCGAGCAAAATCAAGAATTTCAGTCAAATATCATACTCTTCTGAAAATACAAGATATTGCTCAAACGCACACCAGAAAATATCAAAACTCTCAGGACTGAGACACAAACATTATAGTGACATGGGAATGCTTCCTTGACCGACTAAGGCCGGCCCTAAGGCTTGCAAGGAGCCGGTCCCACACATCTTTATAATTTTGACATAATTTGCTCAATTGCTCATATTGGGTCCAAACTCTTTCCAACCAACTTGGAATTTGCTCAAACGACCATCAGCTGGTCCCACGACCACCAGGGACGGTCCCATGATCCCTTGGTCAGTCCCTCACTTCTCCATAATTAGGTTTCATCACCTAATGCTCAGACGAGAACTATTCTAACAAATGATTAAACCAGCATTTAATCATCCTTTCACCAATCGGTCAACAAAAGACTTTGGTGCACGCTCACTCGAGCACTTGGGGCGCTACATGGTTGTCCATCATCCCATGTAGCCAGTCACTCTTTCACTCAGTGGCATATTTTCAATGAATCATCAATTGATGCACAATTGATCAAAATTAGGGTTTCGAACAAATGCTATGCAAATCACGATTTTGAGCAATTTCAAACACTAATAAATTTATGTTGACCTAGCAATCAATAGTCGGATTAATTATATAGTATTTGGTAGGCTACCAATATTTTAATTAATATTTTATTGGGTCACGTAACCAATAATTTGTCAATTGAGCAATACTTGCTCGCTTGCTCGAATATTGATCCAACTATCAATATTGCATTTTTTCGAATTGAGCAATACTTGTTTTCGATTTGCTCAATATTGATCCAACTATCAATATTCAAGTAATTTATTTAATTGAGCAATACTTGCTCAGTTGCTCGAATATTGATCCAACTATCAATATTCAGTAATTTGTCGAATTGAGCAATACTTGCTCAGTTGCTCCAATATTGATCCAACTATCAATATTCAGTAATTTGTTGAATTGAGCAATACTTGCTCAGTTGATCGAATATTGATCCAACTATCAATATTCAGTAATTTTTCTGGAGAAATACTTGCTCAGTTGCTCAAATATTGATCCAACTATCAATATTCGGTAATTTGTCGAATTTTGTTGAATATTGATCTAACTATCAATATTCCGCCGAATATTGATTCAACTCAATATTTAACAACTCATCAAATTTACAATATTTGCTCAGACGAGTAATATCAAAATCATTCAAGAACTATACACATGTTCAATCCATGAATCACCGAGCATTCACAATCATGCTCGATTCAACAAAACTTAGACTCACCGCCTAATCAAGTCAACGACCGACTAATCAAATACATGTCCCCGCTGCGGAACTCACGTTCGTGAGACATCAATCACGTCACATTGGGGATATCAATTACGATTTTGGTCTGGCGCCTACAACACGTGTGTTCATCCACGATGAGAAATGTGAGTAAGTCGTGCAAGCGGTTGAGGGAGTTAGCAAAGTAGTGGGTGGACGATAAACCAAGTCTCCACACGACACGGAATTGGTTTTACCACGATCTCCCACTTTCTCATTCTTTCACTCAAGAACCGTCACACTTACTGGGATCAATGTGTTCACTAATCTGACAATATAAATAAGTTCAAAAATCAATGACTAAAGACAACATTCGTCTACACAACAATTCTCGATTGAAACTTATTTCAAGAACTCAGCAGTTCATCAATTTGCAGAAACCTACAAACACACCCACAATCCTTGATCATCATTGATCCCACAATTCTCGCCTTCCTCTCCATAGATCAACCCATCTCCCTCTTTGTGACCGAATTGACTCGGAACGCCATTGACTTGGTTTAGGCCGGAAACCTATAGATTGATTTCTCAAACTCAAAGCACTCCTCTCTGAGTGCATCTGTGTGAGGTTAAGCAGTTTTCTCGGTTGAAGAGTCTCGCCCGAACCGTCGTCTCTTCACTTTCCTAAAAAAACCAGCAAATCGTTTTTCCTCATCTACACTACCAATCACTAGGATCGGTTATACCTTAACTATGGAAACACTTGTTATCGGTCACACAAGTTACCAGGACTGATTACATCAGTTACCAGGATCCGTTACATCAATTACCAAGGTCGGTTACCATAAACTCATGGTATTGCTTGTGATCGGTCATACCAGTTACTAGTATCGGTTACACCAATTACCAGGATTAGTTACACCAATTACTAGGACCGGTTACGATAATTACAAGGATCAAATACCCAAATCTATGTGATCGGTCACACCAATTACTAAGATCGGTCACACCAATTACAAATATCGATCATACCATCTCAGGTGATTACTTAGGATCGGCTACACTAATTGAAAAAGTGGGGGTACAACAACCACACCCAACAATTCATTTGGCAATATAAGAGGACTTACTCCAATATACTTTGTCGAACTCACATCACTTGGTTGAAAAGAGTTGTTACCAAACAGATTTTTTGTTCCTTTACTGTTTGGAATACGAACCAAATTAATTGTTCCAAGTACGTGACTTATTCATAAGTTGGAGGCGTGGGAATACAGATAGAACTAGGTGAACTATAGGTTTAGTTGCTTGGTCTCAACTATACGAAGTTGGTTTGATTTTGTATAGCGGCTTAATCTCGAGAGTATTCATTCCGGGACAAGGTCCCGTGGTTTTTCTCGCATTTGCGGTTTCCTCGTTAACAAAATCTTGTTGTGCCTTTTACTTTTCTATTTCCGCAATTATAATTGTTTTTATTATAATTAGAAGTAAAATACACAAACGTTAGTTCCTATTTACTTGATAAGTAATCCTATTGTGTTTGGTTAAGTCCGAACCTTTTTATCAAGTAAACATACTTCGTTGTTGTATTGTCTCGATCGCGTATCCATAGACGATCACACGAAGTGTGAACCGATTAGTTGTATTGTCTCAACTCTGTCCATAGACAATCACTTTGAGAAATGACTTATAGGTAGGAAAAGTTTTAGATTGAGGTATATTTGGGTACCCTCATCTTTTCAATTGGTATCGGAGCAGCAAACATGAAAAGATCTAACAACCAGTGTTTGGTGCGATCCAACCTATAAGAAATTGAATCTATGTCTGATTTAGTTAACGTTATGCAAGAGTATGACTACTCAAAGGTTGAAGATGTTACTACCTCGTTGACTCATGATCCAGGAGTTGCAAAAACATCTGTGTCCATCTCTGATGGAAAAGAATATGCTGATAAAGAGTTGGTAAAACTCCTAAAGCCTATAAAATCTCTGTCCTCTAAAGTGGTGTTATTAAATACATAAACAAATCTTCTTAAACAGAGATCGGAGATCAATACATTCAATTTGAATATTCTAGCCATGGAGAATATGGATCTTACTGTCAAATTAGAAGCTCTTGGTAAAACTCTTTCTCAAGAAAAAGAGACACGTCCTATGACTCTGACTAATGATGATGTTGTGATTTCTTCTGATGTTGAGGAAACTAAAAGTCCTTGCTCGACTTTTACAGATTGTGATAAAACCGGTTTAGTCACATTTGAAACAGATCAAGATGATGGTAGTTTGCCTAACTACATCAAGTCAGAAGAGGATAAGAAACCATCTTCTATATCTACTGATGATCAAACGAAATCTTGTCCGAAGGAAACTTTAAACCGATTAGTGAAAGTGATCTTAAGGAATACAATTTTCAGTCACTTGACAGGAAACTTATACTTCTTCAACATACGGTGGTAAAATATTGAAGGAAGTTGTCTTAAAAAACTGAAAGACCATTCCTCAGTAGAAAGACAGATTATACCATACCCAATAAGATCAACTCAAAAGAATCAGAGGAAAGAGTTGATAATCGCTTCTGGAAAAAAGTTCCTCCTCACCCATATCGAAACAATTCTTGTGTTGATGAAGAACGACTCTTAAGAAAGGAAAAGAGAGAATCTACGCAAAAGGAACAATCAGAATTTCCGATAATTGTTTTATAATCACACCGATGTGGATCATAAGGAAGTCCTTAGAATGAGAAAATCTTATGAAAATCTCATTGATAGAATTAAGAGAGATTTATCTATCTCCGAAAATTCTCACGTCAAGATACGGTTTCTCCACATGATCATATCTCTAGAGTTAAAAAGATCATTGTCTTGGGAGAAAATATTTTGGCGAGAAATTCCCAAGAGAAACATGAACTATGTTTCGATATTCACCGTAAGCTAGAAAAGCTTACCCGATGCAACTTAGTTGTATCAAAATTGTGCACTCTCATCTTTTGCGTGCTCTTATTCATGGATGGGATAGGCACAATAAATATGGAGCATATTTGTTTGTGTAGTTGTTTATCGTAAAAAGTTGTGACACTTTATGGATAGTCATAATCCATGGTTGTCTAGAAATGTTCATGTTTATCATGATCTTCCAAAAATAGGTTTTATTTGGAATTTTGAATTTTAATAAACCTTCCAGCTTGAGAAGTTCGGACAAAGGAAACGAAATATATTCTTTAATATTTTCGGTTTCCCCTGATATCTTTCGGTCCGAAAGTTGTCTCTTTTTAAAGGGAAGCTATATCCTGCCTATATTCTAATACCCTTATCAATCCTTATATATATATAACCGAGCATGCCTCCAATAACTCGCAATATATCAAAGGCTAATAAGGAGGAAGCTCAAAAGGTTAAAGATTTTCAAGGAATCAATACGAGAGAGGAAGAAGAGAAACATATCAAATATCATGTCCGATTATGATTCCGATAGTTGGTTGGATCACAAGATGAGTCATGTCATTTGGCTTACAACCTGCTGAAGATCCAACCAAAACCAAGTGGATTTGCTTTCCGATAGTATGATTGACTATATCCAAGGTTTTGTGGAACTAAGAACCAATCTCATAATAATGGTTCGAAATCAAGATTGGCTTAAGGATAAGATTGAGGAAACAAAATATGATATTGCTGACATGAAGGTTCAAGTTGAAAAGCTTGAGAAACAGGAAGTGGTTGCAGACAAGTCCCTTGAGACATGCTTTAAAAGTTTGAACACTGAAGAAACCTCAGTGAACAACAAGAGCACCACTAGAGATTAAGTTATATGCTGTGATACTTAATCCAGGAAAATAGACATCAATTTTTGATTTCTTTCAATGATTGTATTAGGTCTTTTATGAATAAAATTATTTGATTTATAATTTTTCTTGTGATAGTTTTTGTTTACATAGCATGTGCTTGAATGCTTTATGATTATTGCTATGTATGTTTCTGGGATGTTTGATTTAGGTTTTATTACCTTGATATTCGATCTCATAATGTAGTGAACCCTTATGGTTTGGGTGACTTTTTGATTTAGCAGGATTAAGTTCTAGCCCATGTTGGTAGGATTTATCAAAGGATCATGAGGGGTTCTGATAGAAACAATATGTGAAAAAGTCACAATATGTTGAATCGGTTTTGGCTTAGCATAAAATCATATGTGTTTCAGGGTTTTCAACTTTTGCTTGCAATAGTTAAAAATCGGTTTTCAACTTTTGCTTGCAATAATTAAAAATCGGTTTTCAACCTTTCTCTGGTAAAGGTTGGTTGTTGTTATTCTTTTGTTTTGCATAAGGATGACAACATAATGATATTTCAATATCAATTCTCCCTGGAAGAAGATGCAAACATATTGGATAAGAGGATGCGAAATTTGAGATAACAATCTTGTTAGTTAATTGTTTTCCTGTTTAAGAAAAGCCTGATTTTTATTTCATATATTTATTGCTTTTGCTTAACAAAATTTCGGTACAATTGATGTTTTATTCCATTATGTGTGTATGGATGTGTGTGTGATTCAATTGTTTCCAGTTAATAAAAACTACTGTTATCTTGCTTTATTGTGTGGTATCAATTGTTTAGGCTTACAAAATTTCGGTGCAATTGATGTGCTTTAATGTCTATGTTGTTTCAATTGCTTCAGGTTGAGGTGAATAATTATGCAAGTTGATTTATTTTGGTTTGTATGAATTGTTTATGGCTTAACGAAAGAAAAGGTTTACGGGATGAATTGTTTAGTCCAATTCGATTCCGGATAAGAGAAACTAAGTTAATTCTGATCTTAGTTAGACTTATCAAAGTGGAGGTTTCGGTTATTCAAGTCTAATCGAATGCCTTAACAAGAAATGCTAGTTAACTAACCTAGTATTTGTCTTGTTTAAAGGTTAAAGGTCTAAGTTATATGGATAATTAGAACCTGATGAGAAAAATAAAGTTATCTTTATTTTGGTCTTATCGAACAAGCGATTGTATTTGTACTAAATCGGTTTAGCAAAGGAACTAAAGTGCTATAGATGGTGGATTTTCGACAAAGGCTAAAATCGTAAACCCATACTTATATGTATTCCTGATCAAGCAATCAAATGAATATTGAGGCTCATGTCTCTTATCGGAAGCATGAAAGATCATGCTATAAGAATCTCTGACTGAGAATATTGTCTCTCAGAGTATATATGAATATGTAGTCTCTCAGCTGAGGCAACGGCATATCTCATGAATACTGAGCAATTTCAGTAACTACTTCTACATAGAATCGAAAGATTAGATGGCTCTGGCCGACTGACTAGCTTTGCTAGTATAAAGCAATAACGTCTTCGAGGATGTAACAATGTTTTCCCGACTATATGAAAGAAAATATGACGCCTTCAACAAGCTCATATCACTCCAATTTCGAATAATTAATGCTCCTAGATGATCGTGCTAGTATAGAGCCATTAATTGAAATCAATAGATTCATCAACTGAATCCACTGAAAAATATTCAATATTTTCATAATATTTCGTTACTTCAATTTATGGTTCTTCTCGTAATTTCATGGGTTAGTAATAAATATTCAACACACGGCATCTCGAGTTACCTTCGAGTAAGCCCCGACCAAAATGGTGTAAATGTATTCGACAAATAATGCATTAACAAACAACTGAATGAACAAACAAGTATTTCAAAATACGACGAGACGATGAACCTATGCAAATGGGAAAGAAAATAATAGTCAAGGCGCTTAGGGATCGGCTCACCGGGCCGGCCGGTCATGCCGTGACCAGGTCCCACGCCCAAATTCTATATTTTATCATATTTTATTATTTTCCTTGATCTCATGAAAATCCTTTCATTTGAACAAATATCCTTCTTTTTGAAGAAACTCCTAGGGCTGCACAACGGGTAGGGTGGGTAGGATATGGCCCATTTCACCACCCTACCCGCTTACTGGCGGGTAAGAAAATTTTTACCCGCCACCCTACCCGCCATTAAACGGGTAGATTTTTACCCGACCCATTAATTGGCGGGTCGGGTAGGATAGGGTGGCGGGTATAACCGTTTTTTTTTTTCCTTTTTTCTACCAAAGCCAAAGCAGTAAGCACTCATTCCACACTACAATATATATGATGCATATATGAAACCAACAACATAAAACAAGTAGAAAATAATGTTTGCAACTTCCTCTGTAAAACCCAATTGGAAAAAGAGTTTGCAACTCTTTTGCCGATCACTTGATTATCATAACCTGTGCAAACAAAATACATGAGATTTAGAGCGACTAGCCCCAAGAAATTTCCGCTTTGCCGGTGCGATGACACATAACGAGATGACCAAAACCCTAACTATGATGTTCATATCACATAGCAATACCGGTAACTCGGTGGATGGACCGAGATCACCAAACAACTAGGCCTTCATGTAACCTTATTCTTCAATCGTCAGTCTACGATGATGGAATAAGCACTAAGATCCCCAAACAATTTCTGACGCAACACACCAAAATTGGTTAAATCTCAATAAGTAATAAGGATATGCCCAACAACCGCTTCAGTAAACCAAATAAACACTAAGCAAATAGTCTCAAAAGGGCATGTCCATTTCAAAACGAGATAAGCCGGTTATTTCGATTAGCTCCAACGTGTTAAATCTAGACAGATACAGCAATTAAAACACTTTGGGGATTGAACTTAAAACAGTTTTTATTCTGCGATGAGCAAATCCCATCTAATTTTACCCATAGAAACCATAAAAATCCCATCTAATCCCAAGTTATGAGCACTTTAGAATAATTTGATATAAAGGCAAGTCTCAACCAAGGAATTGAATAATTTTAAACCTAAACCAAGGAATTAACTAATTTTTAAACCTAAACATTCGGTCTCAACGGCACCTCGAGTCAACTTGTCAAAACCCTGTGCGCAACTCAATTATAACAACCGCAATGTACATTATCTTAGCAAAACAACAAGTCGAACAAGCAACTCGGGAGTGAAGTTGTCACAACCCACGAGGCACAACTCGTGGGCGTTTCTGAGCAAACAACGAGTCACAACCAACACCGCAGAGTCAACTTGTCACACAACACACAGGTGTAACTCGGGCCGTAACAACCGCAATGAGCATTTCTGAGCAAACAAGTCCTATACTAAACAATTCGAGTCAACTTGCCACAACCCACGAGGCCACGGGCGCAACTTTGTTTACAAGCGCAATGTGAGGTTTCTAAGCAGGAAACAACGGTGTCAACTAGGACCTCGAGTCAACTTGTCACACAACCCACGAGACCATTTAACTACAATTTTATTTACACATAAGCTTAACTTGTTTACGGAAACACATTGTAATTAAAGAAAGAATATAAGTGAAGATGAGGTATATAGTGCTATTAAGGATCTTGCAACTGTGAACAAAATGTCGTATTTAAAAGAACTCTTTCTTACCACAAGGTGAGGTATTGTATATTAATCAGGGAAAGATTTTTCATACCTGACTCTAAGACGTCGTCCTCGTTCTCCTCATCCCACATGTAGAAGGATCCATGTCAATTGGTGTCCGCAACCAGTTTTGAAGTAAAATTAATGCTTCCACAGCCTGGGCATTAAAGAGCTTTGGAAGTGACCCAGTATTCTCTTCCCAGTACTGAAAGCAGATTCACTTGCAACTGACGAGACGGGAATCGCAAGTATGTCCCTTGCTATGAGTGACAGAATATCAAACCTTGCAGCATTGATTTTCCACCAAGTCAATATATCAAATTTTGAACCTTGTTTCTTGTCTTTTGTTGGTGAGTAAATCTGCTTTCAGATAAATATCTTTCCACCCGATTTGTCAAAATCCTCCATTATAGACAGCTGGGTTTTACGTTCTTCTCTATGTGCCTTATTTTTTTTCTTTCTATGTATCGCTGAACTAGAACTCTCTTGACTAGGACTACCACCACTTTCACCTACAGATTCTAACGAGGCTAACACACTTCCAACACCTGTATATTCTGTCTTATAAGCTGTATATAATTCATTGAAATCCTCTTTCACTTTATCTAAACATTTTTTTACCAATTTTTGTTTCATCCAAGGAATATCATGCACAATCAAGTCTTCTAATATTACTTGCAATCCACGTTCTTTTTCTCTGGGATCAAGAAGCACAACAATAAACATTAAAGGATTCATGTTTTCATACTCGACCCAATACTTGTTGTACTTTAGTAACATCTTCTCACCCATATGGCTTAAGTAAGGATCATGAGCTTTTTGCCAATCATTTAAATCTCCACGGACATCACTAATTTCCTCCAAAAATGTATGCGAAGTGACATAGGTAGAACCTGAGAACTCAACAGTGGCTTCATAAAACACCTGTAGAAACAATACTAATTGTTATCTAAGTAAGCATCAAAAGTTTACTGAATTCCATAACATGTACCAAGTTTACTGGTCTAAGAAGCTGGGTACCCAGTTAAGCAATATAAAGAGTTGTTCTTGATATTAATGCTTCCCTAATAGTTAAGAAATAATAGCTGATAATTACCATGAGAGCTAAAAAAAGAATCACTCAAGAGCAAGTACATGTGAAATGTCTAGCTCATACCATTTATAACCAACAGGAGGAAACATCGAGTTAGTAATCGTCTTCGGTGTTCAACTTGGAAATCTGTTTTACCTTCCAAATGAATGTAGAAGAACGAGATGAAGAAAGCTACTCTAATTTAGTTGCCATATTTAGTTTGTGAATAAGGTAGATCTTAGGAGTATCCTTTCACACAGCTTAGTAACAATAACACAACCCTTCATCCTTTCTAACACCAAGAGGGAATTATGATCGAGACATTATATGGTCACATTTCATTAACTAAGAAAGTGGGCTAATGTGTAAATGCATCCTAAGCCTACAGACACAAGAGTTATTTTTTATGTTGCCAGACAGGAGCATCTTAAATACAATGAAATATCATAAACTGGAAAAGCATGGCCATATGGGTAAAAATTGAACTGAAATAGATAAAGACATTTCAGTTCAAGAAAAAAGAAACCATAAACAACAACCATTAACTTGTTTATGGTTTATATATGGATTATAGATTATAGAGAGGGACACAGACATGATCAGTTCAAGCATTCTGCAACTTGGCAGCAAACATTATGACCCAGTTCAGTTGTATGTATTCTATTAGACCTTGTTTATGGTTTATAGATGAATCATTCTAATTTTCAGACCTTGTTCTGTTTCATGCAATCGATTTCTAAATTGGTTGATAAACAAAGATAAAATACCATAAAAGCGAACTAGGACTCGAGCATTAGCCCAATCATACTTTTCGGGAGCATGCACGCGACGCTTTTTCTTCTTGGCTTTTCTCACCAGCTACGGGTTCTTCAGAGCACTTAATCGGATGAACTAGATTCTAATTCATCAGGAACATTTGTACTGTCAATGTCATCAATATTAACACCCATTCTGGTTCATTGGGAATATCAAAGATAAACCTCTCACGAAATGCTTTATCTGACCGTGCTAGCCTTATAAAGGCCTTCTCATATTTTTCCGCTGCATCCAACATCAAATAAATTGAGTTCCATCTTGTCTTCACATCTAACATTAATCCCTTTCTACACTCAATTCTTTCGTTAAATACAGCTTCTAAGAACCTCTTCATCCTAGCAGGAGAGGCTGTGACGTATTTAACCACTGACCCGATTCTGGCCACTGAAGTATTATACTTCTTCAATTCATCCTTAACAACTAAAGCTAATACGTGGGCAGCACATCTGACATGCAAATGCTTACCTCCAACAATTGATGATCCCCAACTTACAACTCTCTCCTTGACATATTATATTGCTTTTTTATTTGCATATGCATTATCAAGAGTGATGGTGAACACTCTCTCAAGCCCCCACTCGATCAAACACTTCTCCAATGTTCTTCCAATATGTTCACCTCCATGAATAGTGATTAAACAAAAACATATGATTCTCTTGTGTAGCTTCCATTGGTCATCGATAAAGTGGGCAAGAACTACCATGTAGTTGTAGTTACGAATGGACGTCCAAGTATACATTGTGAGACAAACTCTAACCTTGTTTACCTTGAAATAGTTCACCAACTTTGCCTTTTCAGTCACAAATAGCCGTATATATCACGATAGACGGTCATCCGAGATGGAAGTTTGAACCTCCGCTCAAGATACCTACAAAATGCTATGAACCCTTCACCTTCAACCATTCGAAAAAGATTTTTCATACGTGATAATGAAATTTATCAAGGCTCTCCTACATGCTTCTTGACAAAACGTAGCCCCATCCATACGTTGTTGATCTCCCGAGTGCTAGGCTCGACCGAGAGACCGTTGTCCCAATCGTGTATCCAAATACTTTTGACACTTAGTCAAATGCCAGTTCAAATTAGATGTTCCATACTCCTTACCACCAGCCTTATATTTACCACCTTCACAGTAGTTACACTTCCCCCATGTAATACCATCTTCATCAACACTCCTTTAAAATGATTCCATACCCAAGATGTTCTCTTCCGCTTCATACTTTCTCTGACATCAGTTGAGAAGATGGTGGAGGTGGAGGTGGCGAAGATACAACAACTCTGGCCCTTTGTTGCACAGATTGAGATGTAGCTTGAGAGGGAATAGGAGCTCTCGTTGACATCACTGTAATCTCAACCATGTTTCCTCACACTAAGCTTTGCACAAACTAAAACCATGTTTAGTGACTTTTCCCTGATGTGAAGATCAATCTCAATAAGGACTTTTGATTGATTTGCACAAACTAAACCATGTGCAATACGACAAGACGAAATGATAACAGTGAAAGAAAATAGTCTAAAGGCCAATACATCGATCGATGTTCCATATATTTGTGTCTACTGAAAGGAAGTATGTAAATGTCAGTTAGCAAAAACTCAAATTGTCAACAAAAGTTTGGAATCCTTTCACCCGTGACTGCTTTAATATATTGTGAATTGCTGCTGTTGTATTCATGTCTGTTTATATCTACCATACATTCTATATAATGTCAACAAAATCAGGAACTAAATTACATGAATGAGTCACGAGAACCAAAATCCTTGTTTGTATGTATCGACATACATACGTATATTAAACTATATAAATGTGCATGATTATGCAAGATGTTGCAATCACAATACCAACAAAATACTTCCATACATCAATATCACTTGAGCTCAACAAAAATCTAATAATTACTTAAAAGATCTTAGAGATAGTATCAACACTTCAGTTGACCGACCCTTTGCCACCGGTAAAAATGCTCGGTAAAATTTGACAATCCTTCTTGGGATCACACAATTTCTTAGTAACAAGTAAAGTTTCATTAAAATGAATCACAAGTTGTTCACTTCACTTTCGAACAAAAAGAGTAAATGCACGAGAGAACATCTCTCACGGGAGTTTGAACCACAAATCCAAGCAAACAAACATTAAATGCACAATAAAGGAACACTGAAACATTTGAAGCACACTGCTAACCCTGTAGCATCACATAGGAAATGCAGCACATTGCAAGCCCTGCAGCCTTACAAGTTACAACTTACAACTTACAACCAGTATTAAGGAATGCTACTACTACACTGCTAACCCTCGCAACATCACATAGTAAATGCAGCACATTGCAAGCCTATGACCTTACAAGTTACAACTTACAACTTGAGTCTTAAGGAATGCTACTACAAGTCACAACTTTTCATTGTGTTTCAAAGACAAAGAGGATCTTCAATAACACCAATCAATTCATCAAAATTTGATTTTACATAGCGAGTTCAATTCTATTTAAACTAAGCATAAACTATTAACATAAAGTGCTTTGAACATTATTGAGATATAAGGATGTTGGTGATTCATAACTATACGGAGGTAGTAATCGAGCGGGTGGCTTGCTAAGATATATGGTTCAGTGATAAAATTTACACCAAAAGTCGATTGGGAAAACATGAGCTCCTAGACTAGTTTTCAAGTTAATACAAAGTGATAAAATCTAATTAAACAATAAGTTGTACTAACCCAATGTCTAAAGAAGCTACCAATTTTTATGTATACACGGTTCAAATTCCATCTAATTGATGAGAACCCGACGGGGATACTAACCCAATGTCTAAAGCTACCAGATTTTATGCAATTACACAAATACACCTACAACAAATCTATGAAAAAAAACAAATTAATCAAATTGAACATCATTCACTAATTTCGACATTACTATGAATATCATGTTGCACCGATTCTGAGAAATCGAATCTACTCCCAAAATATTCACAAGCATACATGGGTCAAACTGAAACCACTCACATAAATCGTAGATGAGAACTCGATGTGACCCATTCAGATTATTGATTTTTTTTTTTAATGAATTATGGGATTACCTAAGTTGGACGTCAATTCAAAACTTCTCCATAAAATTTCTTGGAATTAGATTATTAGGGTGTAAAGAACCGATTGAGTAAAGGGTTTTCATAGAGACCTTGAAAGATGAACGTGAATTCGAGAGGGTAAGGTCTAGGGTTTGAAGCTAGGAAAGGCTGATGGGTTTATCTTACATTCGATTTGAGGGGAACAACAAAGAACGAGAAAGAGTAGCGATTAGATAGGTATGAAAAATCAAACTTCATCTTTGCCCTTGGTAAGTTTAAAAATAACGAAAACATGGGCGGAGAAAAAAACAATGGAAGGGTTATTTTGTCTTTTCAATATTAGGCGAGGTAGGCGGGTAGGGTAGGATAATTTGGTGCTTGCCCGTCATCCTACCCATTTAACAATGGGTAAGAAATCTCTAACCCGTCCACCTACCCCTTCAAATAATGGGTAGGATAGATCAGATTAAAACACCGGCGGGTAAAGGTAGGATTAAGAGTGCAGTGTGGGGTATGTGCACCCTAAGAAACTCCTCGGTTCATGGTGTTTCCTTAAATGCTTGAAATCATATAAAATTAGGGAAAATATTATGGGGCCGTGATTATTAGCCATGTAATTGCAGGAAATCCCACAATACACCCCTCACAAGAATTTACTTTAATAATCCATTTGAAGATGAATAACTATATATTTTTATTGATTATCTTCTTGAAATGTTTACAATGATAGATAGAACAGAGCTAAAGAAATTACAATCGCTCTAGATTTTCTCTCTCCTAATGACTTGCTTAACAATTCAAAAAGAACTCTCCTTCAACAGACTAACTCAACCCTTTATATAAGGTAATACACAGTGGATGACAAAATTTGTCCGCTTTATTTTCGGGGATAACTCGCGAAGTGTCGCGAGTGTTATAAACATTCTTCTTTGCGACACTCCTAAATCTCGCCAAGTCTTCATACTTTTCTCATGTTTTGGCTGTCGTCATCCATTGCGTCATTTATATTACTTCCTACTTGACGCCTTCGCAATGTAGTCGTTTATTACTCTCGCAAGTATTGATGTGTGATATTAACTCCTATATCTTTGCCTCTTCTCATGTCTTCTCAAGAAGAGAATGTCATGAGAACCAATATTTTAAAATCACAATCTTGCTCATCTTTATCTCGCGATTGTTCATTTTACTCGTTTTATTCATGTACGGAATTTATTACGGTGTTTCTTCTTCCACTCTTTTCTTGACACGTCTCTTTCAACCACTTATTCTTGACCATTCACGTCCCATCTACGCATTAAATGCATTTGTTTTCTCGAGGATTCTCTTCTCTATATATAGTTTTCTTACCCTTCTCTTTTCTCTTTTATTTTTCCCTGCAACTTTCCTTTAACTTTCTTCCTCACGTTGCGCTTCGCTCTGTAATCCCCCTTCAATTCTCAATCTTGATTCTCCATTCATTCCCATACTATATCAATGGCTTCCACATGGTCATACATATAAACCCCTTTTTGAAGAAACTCAAAAAGAAATTGCAAGAGAAAGGTTTCACTTTATCAACCATTCGATCAAAAAATCTTCGGAGTATTCTCTCCGCAAAATCGTTTTACGATCGTCAATGTGATGATCAGAAAGTCATAGTCTCGCTTAGGTCAACTCCTCATGAGCCTTCCCATTCCTTTTATACAATCCAGGAGATACCATTATTCTATGAAATTCTTTCTCATGAGAAATTCTCATGAGCTATTTATCAAATGAGTGGCGATTGCATTAAATCGATGCTTGAATTTACAATAGTGTAAGCTGATGAGATCTTTATATTAGATGATGTCAAGGATCACAGGTTCATGAAAACTTAGAAATAGTCACTGAGAAGTATCATAGTGGAAAACTTCTTTGAAAATTATAAAGTAATAAACATGAGAAACGATAAATCTTTTGGGGTGCTCGGTTGAAAGAAAAGATAGTATTTAGATGACAAGTTGCTTATGCAAGATATTGATTGGCATTCGGCTGACAATAATTACCACTCTCGTCATTCCAAAGATGAGAAATGGTGGGTTGTTCCTTTATTTTTGAGTGGACCTTACATCGCGGAGTTCACATGTTCTCCCTGCACACCTCGCGAATTATCATCCTTGGGAGTTTAAGTGGCTGAGAAGGCTGATAGAGGTATATTTCCTTTTCAATTTCGCTTTGCGACATTTTTCTTCCTTTTTTACTTATTGAACTTTCAAAAATTTAGATTGCATTTGAGAAAGAAGTATAAAGAAGATCCAAAGCGTACACTGGCGATACTCAGATCGCTCACGGATGAAGTAAGAAACATTTTCTTTTGTTATTTTAAACAATATTGTTGCCTCTTCTTATCTTCATGCGTGTGCGAAGGTTGACGTTGAAGAAATTTGAAGGCTGCGAAGGTTAAAGGCAAGGATAAAATCACTTTTAAAGGACAAGTCCCGCTCCGCTTTCTAAAAACGGAAAACCCATCCCTCTTCTCA